>DF237282.1:0-101018 GCA_000708835.1 Klebsormidium nitens
TTTCTAACAATCCCCGCGAGGGGCTCGGAAAGCTAGCGCCGTTACACATGCCGTCAACCACGCGTTAACCGTTGTCTGGTTGACCCTCAACCGGGCTTGCCCCGGTTGACGGTCAACCGTGCTCTGGTTGAAGAATCCGTCAACCAGACCTGCCCCGGTTGACGATCAACCGATCATGGTTGACGTCAACTAGTCCTGGCTAAGAGCTCTCAACCAGGCCCTGCCCGGTTGATGGTCAACCAGACCTCGGTTGAGGCCCGTCAACCAGGCCGGGTCTGGTTGGCGCCTGGAAGACCTCGGTTGGGCCCTGGTTGAGGGTCCTGGTTGAGTGCGAAAGTGCCTTGTAATACCGTGCATGTGATATCATGCATAACCGTATCTTTCAACTGATTCGGAAGTTCAAAGCGTACAAACCAACATTCAACGGGGAGTCGGATGAGAAGCTAGAACCCTACTAGTCTAGAAATGATGCTCTGCTTGTCGTCCGGTCTCATGTACGTACAGTACAAGACATTCTGGCAGCTCACATAATGAGGGAGACTCAGTGGACCATTCCCGACGATCGGACAGCGTGAAATCCTGGCCGGGCTGGCATGCAAACTTTCTCTGATTGATGCGGCTAGCTTTAAATCCACATGCAGCTTCTATTGCAGTGAATTGAATCTGTTGGACCGTTCGATCCAATAGGACGGAGCGTTCTGACCATTGAATTGACCGCTTGTTCTGACCGTCTAGAGCTCATCCTGCGATGACTTTCAGACCTTGCCTCCGGAAAAATGCGTTTCGTGGATCCGGAGCTTGCGTCATTGGGACGCAAGCGCGCCTGCCCTTTTCTGGGAAACTTTATTAGGCGCTCTGCCATGTACTTGGAAGACCTTGTCAGGCTACGTACGCTCAAATGGGACAAACACATGACTCTACAGGTACTGTACACGCTTTTGCTTTCCAATCAGAACCAACCAGATTTAAAATGTATTTTCCTCTGGACTGTTTGAGTCCACTCCCGCGGCAAATGGCGCCGCGCTGCTGCTCGCAATCTGCCTATACAATCGTTGCGCCCATTCGACGTCGCTCACAACGCCAGTCCGGGCATCATCGAAACAATCAATCGCCGTCGAATCGCGCGTGTCCGCCGCCATCCGGAACAGCCGCGTCGCCTCCTCAACATTCCGGTCGACTCCCACCCCGTAATAATAACACAGCCCGAGGCAAGCTACACCGCCCGGCTCCCCCGCGCTGGCCGCCGCCTGGTAAAACGCCACCCCCCGCTCGACGTCCCTCTCCACCCCGACCCCCATCACGTAGCAGTCCCCCAGTTTCACCTGCGCGCGCGCACAGCCCCGGTCGCTCGCTTCCCGGTACAGCTCGGCGGCCTTGACGAGGTCCCGCTCGACCCCCTCCCCGCGCGCATGGCATTCACCCAAACGCGCGAGCGCCAGCGCGTGCCCCTGGTCGGCCGCGCGCGCAAACCACTCCACCGCAGTTTGGCAGCACCAGTCGACTCCCGCGCCTCGGGAGTAGCACCACCCGAGCCCCGCCTGCCCCTCCCCGTTACCTTGCTCGGCCGCGAGGCGGTACAATTCCGCAGCCCGCTCTAGTTTCTTCTCGACCCCGGACCCGTCCCTGTAGCAACCCCCGAGCGCGGCCTGCGCTGCGGCGCTCCCCTTTGCGGACGCGGACTCGAGCAACCGGATCCCGAGCGCCGGGTTCCGGTCCACGCCCCACCCGTTCAAGTAACACTCACCCAGGCTCGCCTGACCGGCGGACTCGCCCAATTCGGCCGCATGCCGGAAAAGGTCGACTGCGCGCGCGGGGTCCCGGGTGACGCCAAACCCCGCGAACACGCAGTGCCCCAAATTGACGAGCGCGGCCGCGCTGCCGCGGTCCGCCGCCCGCTCATAGAACTGGATTGCCTGGCCGTAGTCTTGGCCGACGCCCCGCCCGCTTTGGTAGCAGAGCCCCAGGCCCAGAAGCGCGGTCGGGTGATTTTGCTCCGCGGCCTGGCGGTACATTTCGGCGCCCCAGGTTTTGCGCGACGCCGTCCCCGCGCTGAAAGCAGAGCCCGAGGCTGACCTGCGCACGAAATTATGATAAGCAAGTGGTGTGTTACGATTC
The DNA here is from genome assembly GCA_000708835.1 of Klebsormidium nitens. Classification (NCBI taxonomy): domain Eukaryota; kingdom Viridiplantae; phylum Streptophyta; class Klebsormidiophyceae; order Klebsormidiales; family Klebsormidiaceae; genus Klebsormidium; species Klebsormidium nitens. The sequence goes on from DF237282.1 coordinate 2,116, forward strand.
CTGCAGATTGTACCCGATATCAAGCGAGCATAGCACACGTGAATGGACCCGCTACCTAGATGGCCAGGCTGCGTTGTGTCAAGTACTGCTGCCATCAATCAACCCGACTTGTGGCGACCAGAAGAGTCGCACTGCCCGTTCCTTGTCGCCTCTTTGCGGTTGCACTCTGGCTCCGTCTCAGTACTAGTTGTCCCCTTCTGGCCTCCTGTTTCCGACTCTCGTCTTTTAAGGAATTGATGAGTATGGCAATCCCTGATCAGAAGTCGCACCTTCTTAGTGTCGTGGCCTGAAGCTGACGACGAGTCTCAACAGACTTCCAGCAGATTGTCCGTCTTGAGAAGACACCAAGGGGATTATCTGAGAGTCTTGGGTAGGCAAAGGTCGCGAAGAAAAGGACGTGCGACTGAGTTTACGGGGAAAAAGAATGGATTGATCCCTAGCAAACTCGGAGTCTAACTCGTACGGTATAGCGATATTGGGCTGAAACACGTCGACTCTCGACGTGATTCAAATAGTTGATTGTCCGTTCACATTCATCTCAATGTCCTCGAAGACGTGCTTTGGCGACCTCACTGGTGATCAGAGTACGGCTATGGAAGCCAGTCCTCAAGTGGGAAACGGTGGCAAACTGATCCGTAAGAAAGGGCAATCTGCTCGTAGCAGGCCTTTCAAGAATTGCGAGTCGATTGTGTCTCCATCAGATTGACTACATCAAGCTCTGACTTGGCAGATGTAGTATCAAAAGCATCAAAAGGAGTACTATGATTTAGCTCACAATCTTTGACGTTCTGCGTAGGTCTGGTTAGTCTCTGAGCTAGTTTAGACGGATTTGCACCTACTCAACACAGAGCATCAGCTCGATTCAGCAAATATATCACAATTTCCCAAGACAAATTGCAAGATTGACTTATTTCCGCGCTCCCTCACCTGTGCGGTTGCCTGCCCGTGAGCTGCCGCTGCAGCATAGAGCATGGCTGCGCGCACCACGTCTTTCTCGACCCCCTCTCCCCGGTGGAAGCACACCCCCAAGCTAAGCTGCGCGCCCGGATGATCCCTCTCCGCAGCCTGCCTGTACAACTCCGCCGCAATCCTCATATCCTTTTCCACGCCTAACCCCCGCGAGTAACACAACCCCAGATTGAACAGACCCAATGCATAGCCCTTCCCTGCGGCCCCCCGGAACAACTCGACCGCTCTGGGGGGGTCATTTGTCTGCCCCCGCCCGAGCAAAAGGCACACCCCCAGATTGACGAGCGCCGCGGGGTGGCCCTGCTTTGCGGCGTCCTCGAATAATGCAGCCGCGCGCGAGAGGTCCTTGGGCGTCCCGAGGCCCCTTTGATAGCACAGCCCAAGATTCACCTGCGGGGTAGTGGACTGTGTCAGCAGGCCTGCGCTCGAAAGCACAACTGGTGCGAGGTTCAAACAGCGCATGCACTTGATGGAATCTGGAGGAAGACAGCATGTGATTCATGCTCTGCAAACCAGAAGTTGATGTTAGTCAAGCCCTGACGTTATGCTTCTGTAATAAACACATTTCAACAAGCATTCCTTCCTTTCCTATGCAACAGGAGCTGGTGTTGGCTTGAGGTTGATTGAGGCCATGTGCGGGGCTGAGCAGCGCTCGAAACAAATCAAGGAAACACTATGAAGAATCAGGAAGATAGAGAAAGGGAAACGAAGAGAGAGAAGGGGCATAGAGAGGAGTAAGGGTGACTAGAGAGAGGGGGAGAAAGTGACCCCTGAGCTGAAACGCCTAACCCACTCAACCCATCAGCTAACCTCACAAGGCAGATTTGCCCCCACCTGTGCGGCAGCGCTTCCCTGTTGCACCGCCGCGCGGTATAGACAGAGCGCCTTTTGCAGGTTGCGCTGCACGCCCCTTCCCAGTTGATAGCAAGACCCGAGGCACGCCTGCGCCGAGGGATCCCCCTCGTCGGCCGCCCTCTGAAACAGCTGCGCCGCGTGCGCCTCATCTTGTTCGACACCGCTGCCGTGAAAGTAACACCCCCCCAGCGCGACTTGCCCCGCAGCATCGCCTTTCTTTGCTGCACTATCAAACAGCCGCACGGCTTCGCATAAGTCTCTCGGGACCCCCCCTCCGGTCTGGTAGCAAACCCCCAGGCTCACTTCAGCGGGAGAGTATCCCCGCTGTGCAGCCTGCTGGAGAAGAGTCACCGCCGTTTCCCGGTCTTCAGCTGCCCCCCCACAACCACAGTAGTAGCAATGTCCCAGTTGGAATTGCCCCTCGGGGTCGCCAGCTTCAGCCGCGGTCCGAATGAATTCGAGCGCCGTTGCGTCAGACTCTCGCGGGCCCCAAGCCAAAAGGAAATGCCCCGACACATCCAAGGGGCTTCGCTGCTCTGGTGTAATGCAGCGCGCCTCCTGGTAGCTAGCCATTTGAAGGAGTGGTGGAATCCAGCTACGACATAATGAAAGGGCTCCAATCCTCAGCACATTGTGCTGTTCAGAGGCGTTCGTAGCTTCCTTAGTGGGTCAGAAGAGGAACGAAAGGCCAGCAGGGACTCTCACTGATTTCGCAGACTTGGTGGATTTCAGCTACGACATGATTAAGGGGCTCAATTCTTAGCACATTGTGCTGCCCAGGGGTGTCTGCTTACTTGAAGTCAGTGGGCCTGAAGAGGAACGGACGGGCCAGCCGGGACTCTCACCGAGTCCCCCCAGCATTTGCAATTGACTTGACTTGTGTGCTGGCAGATTGCTCTCTGGATAGACGTACATTACAAGTAAGCAATTCAGAAACATTGGGAGGGAGCTAGAACAGAATGCATTCTAGCGCCCCTGGCCGGTGTCAGCATTCTGTGAGCCACCTCAGAACCAAAAAAACAGGTTTGGCACTAGTGTAGCTTCCCTCATACGATAAGGAAACCGAATGGGAAGCACCTAAGTCGTGTAGCTGAGCAATGGCGCCGCCCATGCTGATGCCCATGACAGCTGTCCACCAACATTTGCAACGTTCATTTGTAATTCAGCGCCGACCTTAGCTGCGCGAATCTTGTACAGGCGGCCACAGCTTTGCTTGAATCACCTTTCCCAATGCAATCCGTTGACTGTCTTCTGATGGGGCCCGTCAGAGTGGTACGTCCAAGCCGACGTACGACAGTTGATATCAGCAATATCGTCCACTTCTCACCACTTCTGGACCAAAATATCAGCCACGTAAGCCTTTTTTCAAGAGTTCCTCAGGCTGATTCCCAGTCCAAAAGTATAAAAAGTACTAGGCGTAGTGCTTTTAGTACTGGGCGGGTCAGGCGAATGACACTATAGACTACCGTACGGTATTAGCTAGGGCTGCTAGCTAGCCTGCTACTACTAGGTACGTGACTTTGACTCTTCAGACTCAAAAGCCACGCTCCACACTGCAGTGCACAGTGCATAGTGCACATTGCACAGTGCCCAGTCTTGTACTTTCCGGATCTTGATGGGATCCAGTCAATTTATAGTCCTCAGAGGGGCCGGGGTTTCCGGGCAAAATCGGGCCGGCCGGGATTTGGCGACGTTCGCCCGAGAAGCTCCGGTCGGAAGCTTCCGTCGATCTTGCGTGCGCCCCCCGTGCGCCCCTGGGGGGGCGCAAGCCACGTCGGTAGTAGTCCATGGCGCTGGGCCCCAGGGCCTGGAGGTTCTAAAATCTTCCCGGGGCCACTCATTGGCCGGGCGTGGAGGGGGGGCCCCGGCGGCCCCCGGGGGGCCCCGTTTACGCCGTACTGACTCGGAGTTCCGTACTCACATTGAAGTTACTAGTCACACCTCCGAGTCGGCACCGTCCGATGGTGTTGACACTGTTGAATAAGCCGCCGAACCCTGACACCCTGACAGACGGTCCGCAGACTCCGCACTGTCCGGACCTGGGATCGCCGGGCGGGATACGGCAACAAAATAGCGTATCGCGGTGGTTCGGCCTCTGTCAGACTTCGGTACGTACGGTACTACGCGGACGCACGCTTCTGCCGGCCGCCGGCCTAGGGCGACGGTTCACCTTCCCCGCCGCGGCCCGGATCGATGGCCGCCCAGGTGCTCCCCAGGTGATGCTATCCAACTTGGAGGAAAGTAAGAAAGCATCACTTCGGTCGCATTCGTTCCATTTTCCGAGCTGTCAGCGGAGACCGGACGCAGCGCCTGACGCATAAATGGGATAGTTGGCCCCACAAGGTGGGCCCCCGGTGGGCCAATTGGGCGCCCCATTGGGCGGAATTCCGCCGCACCACGTACGTACTCTCAGACATGCATCTCCGACAATCTGGACGGAATCAGCTAACATGCTGAACTTGGAAACATGCAATTTCGCTGAAGAAGTTCAGGTCACGTTCCGGTTCTTGGCAGCAGCGTTTGGTGCCGGTAGCACCCTCAAGGTACTTATTAGACGTTTCAGACGAAATCATCAGTTGCAGGCACCGGGTCGACACCGGCACGCTGCAACGTAGTAGACGCGTTTCGAGGTGGACCTTCGCAGAAATGGAACATCGTCTTGGCATATCCCCGGTTGGCTAGTAGAGTAGGTCTCAACCGCTCCTTTGCTTCATTGAACAAAGTAATGGCGGTACTGAATACATGACACAGCTTGGCAAACGTCTAAGACCTAGTAATGGCAGCCGTACATTATTGGGTCCGGTTGGCAGCTTTGTACGATGTAGGATATTTTCAGTCCGTTCACGTGATTATGTAAATAGATCGAACTTGGAAAGCGGAATTGTCATTAATTGCCTAGGAGCTCTTTCAATGAAACAATGAGCGGGGCTGTTGAAAGCGGGCCCGCACTAGGCTTCGACAGTGAAACTACTCAATTTCACAGAATCTGCTAATGGATTTCAACAGAAGAGAGGGGTGCACTGGCTTTACGTGCTCTTCTACGACTTGTTGACCAGGCTTCCAAGTGACGCTGACCGGCATCGCAGAAAACGAGTACACGTCTTAAAGGCTACTCGTTACTAGTAATCTAGTAAGTAGGCCATGACTCGCTACTAGTACACGTTTCCTCCCCTGCCGGGTAGTATGCGAAACGTAATTCTCATCAACGCTCATGCAAGCTGGCAAGCCATCAAGCAGATTATAATGAAGCTGTAGACACGAATTACCTTGAGGGATCGGTGCGTCTTTCAATCTTCTTTCAGCTGTAGACCTTTTTGCACGATTGCTTTGATTCCCTTATGTCTCCATGTTCGCTTGATAAATTCTATCCAATTGCTAGTCCTTCCCCGGAACTTTAACAGCAAGAGGTTCTCTTAGCGTGTTGATTGGCCACGGGACACATGTCGTCGGGCCGTGATTTTAAAAATAGAAAAGGAGATCTGTTTTGACGAGAGTTAGTTTTCAGCCTGGATGGTCCGGATGATTCAAATCCAAAAGAGCTGATCCTATCAAAGGACATACTTTTGCATGCACGTATCAGTTCTGTCTAAGGCATGTTCAATGTCCTGATATTAAATCATTAGTTGAATTCTACTCTTGCAGCTTGTTCGTCCAAATAGTTGCTGGAACGTCTTCGTAATCTCATGCAATTGATTTCTATGTCTGCGTTTATATGCATTCGAAATTGTTGCTAGCCTGGACTACGTTTTTATAATCCTGCCAGCTTGGTCACGTCATGTGCTCCGAGCCGACTCTGAAGGGAGGATGAATCCTGGTTCAGTGAGTTGAACACTGGGACTCTGGAAAAACAAAGTATTCTTAATTTATGGTGGATTTATGCCGGTACTGTTTGATTGATAATGTTCAAAACTATTTTCTTTCTAGCCCTATCCGTCCATACAGTCTTCCAGGCCCTCTAGCTAAGTTTTACCTCGTTATTATAAGGAGTTTTGAGATTTATTCGAATCGAGTTTAGGAGGCCTCGACCGTCACCTCTCTGAAAGCCCCCATGTGCAGGCACGCGTGTGCCCAGCTCTCGGGACATGTTACATCCGTTTCAGTATTTACCGTCAACTCTCCCGTTCCTTTGCATGACGGGCCGCCGTGGCCGACCCCTCAATTCACTCATTAGCCCATTAGCCCAATTACCCTACGATTGGATGCAGCGAGATGGTTCATACACTCGCGGACAGGGCACTAGCTTCGATGGCGCCCTGCCCAACGCTGCGCGGCTGTAGCTCGACCTTCAACGTAACGGTGACCGTCCAGGCTAGCTGTACATTCAATACACTGAGATCCATTGAGTGGCTTTCCGGTGCAAGAGGTACATAAATGGAATCCGATCCCATGATTGCGTAAGTCCATCATGCATAGTGCAACATGCACAGGCCACAGGCTTTAATTAGAAACTGGCCACTCACAGGTTTTATTCCTTTCCGGGACGTCGGACCTGCGAGCTGCGCGTCGTCGGACTAGTGATGCCCAATTCTGGAGACGTGAATGTACGTTCTGCCGCCATGGGCGCGGCGGCCGCGCTTTACGAGGTATATAGATCAAAACGGCGGGCCTGGCCGGGCGACGTTACAGGCACATATATGCAGCATCATGGTATACTAAGCTGGCAAGCACGGCCCGGCCAGAGTGAATCAAGTACGAACATCAACAAGCCGTCATACAGTGCGGTACAAAATCGAATACATACAGTGCGGTACAAAATTGAATTTCAAGCTCAACAGTAAATTGTAAGCAGAGCCTAGACATAAAGTCATTTGGTTGCTTTAGTTCACTTGACTCAACACTTGTCCTTACCCCTAACAAGCCACGTGCTATTCAACAGAAATACCGTTCAAAAACACACACGTCTACTACTGACCAAAAGTTCATTATAGCAACGCACTCGATCGTTGATCTGACCAAGCCCTGGCAGCGTCCCGCTGAATATTATCTTTAATATTAATATACTTTATGTTTTGACCGACAACTTACTCAATCATGAGCCGTGTCAAGTTCGACGTTTCATATGGCCGCACCCGACTTTGGCACAAACTCGACAGACACTATAAAGCCGCGGCAGTGGGACGGAAAGGTAGAAGGGGTTTATATACTAGGTAGACCGACCTTCGCTTTTGCGCCCCTCTTTGACGCAGTTTGTAGGTATGATACAGATCCACGGGCGGCCTATGCCAAAACGGTACTCGGCTCGCCATCCTCGTCCTCGTCGTGGGGTACGTCTTTTGGGCGAATCGCAAACCCGTAAAAGACGTAGTGAACCAGATAAAACGGGAATATAAACAGCAACAACCCGGCCACATCAAACCCGACGTTAATCCAGAAGTAGTCGCCCCCAAACTTGTGCTTCGCGAGTTCGGTTAGGGTGCTGATTAGCGATGTGCTTATGGCGCCCGCCAACCGGGCGATGCCGAAAAGTTTGCCGAAGTTGCGGAAACCGAAGAGGCGTCCGAGGTACGCGGCCATGGCGCCGAAGAGGTACGGACGGTTCGCGGAGTAGGCGACGAATGCGATGATCTGGCGGTATAAAAAGAGGAGGTGTTAGTGCGTTGTGAATCGCATGAAGCGAGCTTATCATGCGCGCGAAATTTTGGAGTGGTTAAGGTTCGATGTGCTGGCTGTGGGCAAGGGTCTCCCTCTAAGGACAGAGCGAACCTCCTGCAGAACACCTGGGGGCTGGAGCCTGGGTTAAGAATTAAGGGTAGGGGCTGGATATTGACCTGAATATTTGTGCCGTTCTTCGCGGAGAAGTTTCGGGCAATTCTAAGAGCAATGACCTAACCAGAACAAACGCTTCGTACTGTCGATGGCGTTCTTCGACTCTCAGCTTTTATAAGGCAGAAGCTCTGATGCGACGCTTTGGTCGCCAGGACGAAGCATGTCGGTCCGACGGCAGCGACATCAAAGCCTGTATCGGTGCCCCGAGGTCGCTGAAATCCACGTGAGCCTTTCGTAATCACCGCGACGTCCTTATTGGAACTTCGACTAAAATCTGCTGGAACAAATGCAGATGAAACAAGATACGGGGAAGTTTTTAAGGAAACAGGGGCTACTCGGCAACTTGAAAGATCTGGAAGGGTAAATCTCTAGCTGACGAGTGTCGTCATCGAGCAGAAGCTTGTGCGGGGTTGGACTCATCGCGCTGAATTTCGTAATTCGTACCGACCGTGCAACTGATCACAGGGAAATGAGGTCACATGCAGATGGAAAGTTACGAGATAATATCGAAGTCGAAAGGAGCAGTGCAAAGCTCACCTGATACTTGATGGGGATCCAGTTGAGGGTTGACACGATGGAGAAGGTCTCATTCAGGATGGCGATGAGGAAGAACGATGGCCCCAAACCCAGGTCGGTTAGCGACCAACCCACAAACGGAACCATGAGGACGCCGCCGAAGGGCAGTACGTAGTTGAACAAGGCTGCGCCCAGGAGAAGGGAAACGGTTAGAAAGCCTCATAACGAGGTTAGAAGGGGTAGCAGACAGGGGTTCAGGAGGGTTAACGTAGGGCCAATCGATTCTCAAAGCTAAATCTCACCGGTTACGGAAGGTTATGCCTCCCGTCAGAGGGACAACCTGATTGAGCGCACAGGATACGGTTATGAGCTGATCAACTGTGGGACGACTGCAAACAGGCATCACAGAGCAGCCAATCACACTGAGTCTGGCAATGTAAATGTCCATACAAAGCGCACGCAAGCGCAAAAAGCGGTCACAATTGAGGAGTCTTGAAAGGGCGCATTGTGGTACACGGCGACCGAACTCCCAAAACTTCACCTTCGCTGTCGCCCGCAAATGCCACAAGACATACTTAGCGACACACAGGTCACAACCCGTCTTTGTCTGTCGCCGCAAGCCTGCTACGCAGCGGAAATACCTCTTTCAAAGCCTGATTGTGGAAACCTCAATTCCTCACCAGTATACGAGTTTGCCATGACGAGCGCGCTGCGCGGCGCCTGCATCTTGGCCGTGAACAGCAGCTGGTCGAAGATCGTGGCGATGTAGAAATTGACACGTAGCACCAGGAACGCGGTGACAGCTGTCATGCTCCAGAAGATGCCCGACTTGAGCTGCTGCGTGAACTCCGTGTTGTAAATGTCCGAGTGCGGCTTGTCGCCCGTATCGTTGAGGAGAGGAACTGTGACCTCTGCGTTTACGGGGATCCCTTGCGCTTTGGCCCTCGTTACCTGCAGGGAAACACTCTGAAGCTTAGAGCTTCTACGGAGAGGGTTTGGCAGAAACGGGCCTCTGAGATGCGGCTTGTCGCCCGTATCGTTGAGGAGAAAAACTGGGGCCTCTGCGCTTACGGGGATCCTTTGCGCTTTGGCCTTCATCGCCTGCAGGAAACACTTACAAATGAAGAGCTTTCCTGCACAATATCTTGCAGACCCCATGCTCCGGTGAATGCGGCTTGTCGCCCAGATCGTTGAGAAGCGGAACTGTGGCCTCCGCGTTCACAAGAATACCTTGCGCCTTGCCCTTCATCACCTGACGAAATACGAGTTTTGAGGATATAAGTTTTAAGCCGTTATTAGTTCAAGAGCCTCGAGATCGTGCCGTGTCGCCCAGATCGTTGACAGAGGAACCGTGGCCTCCGCGTCTACAGGAAAACCCTGCGCCTCGGCCTTCATCACCTGGGGCAAACCATAGCTTTTGAGGATTTCACTTACTAGTGGCAAGTTTGTAAGTTCCCAACTTTCAGAGACTTTGCAGCAATCTTCTCGGTTTGAGTCTGGCGCGTTGCGCAAGTCGGTGAAGAGGAGGACTGCGGCCTCCGCCGAAGCGAGCGATCCTTCAGATTGGCTTTCATGACGTACGCTAAAGAAAATGGTTCCAGAAGCTGAGAGTTATGAGACTGCCGCGTTTCTTCAAACCAGCACTCAAAACATGCACTTCAAGTTCTTAGAGAAGAGTCGTGGCTTCAACTTAGAAGAATGTACCCCGTGCCTTGGGCTTCACGCTGATAAGGGATTGCGTGCTACTAGCTTCATTAGGTGCACGGTCTTGGGGGTTTTGACGGCTGCGGTTGGCAATCCAAGCGCAGCAAACTGAACTCAATGGAAGAAGATCGAGGTACTGGAATATTCTCTCTCCGTAAACGGTTACCGGCTTATCAAGGCCTGTTGACTATCTAGCAAATTTTGTAACATGGAGCCCAGCGCTGAACCACAGGCTGCTCTCGGCGCTGGCTAAAGCAAGATAATGGAGTCCTGGATTTCAACAGCCAACCTCCCTTACCTCCTTGGTATGCTTCAGACTCCACACCCGGAAGATCTCACCCTTATTCTTCGAGTTGGCCCCGCTTCCGAACGGCTGCAAGTGAAAAGTACAGTGCGCAAATTTGAGCCGGAACGAGAACGACGAGAGTGGAGAAGACGTAACCTGCTGCCGTTTCCGGACGATGAAATGGGCGTCCTCTGCCGCGATTGTAAGTATTTCGTCAGAATCAGACAAAGAAAGAGAAAATTAGAAGACAGATAATGGTGGAAAACCTGCAAGGAAGGTAACTAGGCAAAACAGGGGCTTTACATTGAAAAGGAAGCTGTCGTTAAAAGCTCCTAGCTTCGAAGGAGCAGCGCTTTATCAGCAGCGTTCCTGTCTTGCTACAGATGAGCACATCCTCCAGCGAGTCAAGTTGGTTACGTCGTGCTTGGGGCGAAGAGGACTTTCGTTCCTAGCGACGCAACTCTAGCAAGAATCTGAAATTTCAAGGGGGGAAGCTGCCAATCCGCGCTGAAAAGTTCGCTAAGCAGCCGGTATAATGAACCCCAAGTCCAATGCAATACGAGGAGGGAGTCCAGCCAAGCGCCTCTTCGTTGAAGAGTAGGACATTGCTTGGAGGATGACGAGTAAGTGGTGCTCAATCTTTGAACCTTCGACCACTGAACGGATTGGCTATGGTCCTGATTGGTCCGGAAACGGCGGATCTGGAAACGCATGTACAGGCAGCCTTGAAAGGCTCTTCAAACGCCTGATCGCCACCCTCGTAAAGTGGGCGGCGGCGGATGCATCCGATGACGTCACAAAAGTGACCAACTATGCGCACATTGATCCTTTCGGTCGCCCAACATCCGTTGGGATGAAGGTCGACCGTCGACTCCAATTCAGAGTCGAGATAGCTGGTCGCTGCAGCGTGCACGCCCCCACAACGCCCTCTTTGAACGCCAATTGAGATTCAAAGGATGCAGACAAGGAGTCCCCAGATGGTATACTCAAGTAAAACAAGTTTATTCCCACTCGCCTGGTCCGGGAAGAGGAAGAGGCTGCAGACGAAGATGGTAACCGGCACCACCATATACGCGAGGCAAACCAGTTGGAAGGGAATGCCGAATATGTCGACGGCCTGGCCGAAGGCGAACATGACGACGGCGGAGGAGTCGAAGGCCCCGTTCAGAGCGGCGATGATCATCTGCAGGTGCGGGAGGGGCGCGTCTGCTGAATAAGAGGGCCCCAGGCGAAACATGAACGTTTGGACTTGAACCTCAATGTAGTTTTGAGAATCAATTGAAATCTGACCTTCTACTTGAACAGATAACCACGCAGAAATCTGGGTCAGAAGTGATTCAAAAGGGAAGGAAAGGCATGGGAGTCTGAAGGGGGACGGCAGCAGAGCTGAGCCTGAGCTGGCTCCTCGATCGACAGCGAGCGGGCAATTCAACCACCAGTGATTGCGGTAAAACCCAGGATCCGGGCTGAAACGTAAGGCGCGGAGGAAAAGAACAGGAATATTGTGCTTTTTCCTAATCAACCGGCTGGTGGACGCTCCATCTTCTCAACCCGTTTGCGGATTCCGAGCCGTGCAGGGCCCAACAAAAGGTGTTCCTAAAGCTCAATTACTGAAAGACGGCCAGGCCAGGTTGCGTCAAGCGGCCAGTCTTAGGCAAACACTGCACAGACTAAGGGAGACGCCTTACCGCCGAGGATTCGGGGAAGAGCTCCCCAAAGCAGATGAGGGAGTTGAAGATGCACGGTCCCGCCAGAGCCAGTAGAAAGTAGCCCAGGTAGTATAGCAGAGACGACACGTGGGCGGCCATCGCGAGAGCCGCAAGACCTGTGGGGAGCGGAAAAGCGTTCTTTGCCTGTCTGCTTCTTGTTTAAAGTTGTAATCAATAACAACTGAGTGGTAGGGGAAAGGAATAGTAGCGGAAAGAGTGGGAGCGGAAAGAGGGGTAGAGGGCAAAGAGTTGCAACGGAAAGGAAGGCAAGTAGCCAAGTAGTACAGCAGAAAGACACGTGGGCCGCCATTGCGAGCGCTGCCAAACCTGTGAGAGCAGAAAGATCATGGGGGAAAAGAACAGTAGCGGAAAGCGTGGAAGCGGAAAGAGTGGTAGCGGAAAAATCGTAGCGGAAAAGGGCGGTAGCGGAAAAGGGCGGCTGCGGAAAGGGGTGGTAGCGGAAAAGGGCGGTAGCGGAAGAGGGGGGTAGCAGAAAAGGGCGGTAGCGAAAAGAAAGGCGGCAAGATTCTACAATCCGTGGCGGCGGAAGGGGGGAAAAAAGCACGCGAGCAAGGCAGAGGACAACTGTCCCTCGACTGTGGAGGCCGGACTGAGGGGCGCGAACTTCTGGTAAAGGAGAAGAGCGTAGCGCGGTTTCACAATAGCGGTTGACAAAAGGACACTCGAGCAGGGGCAGAAAGCGGCTTGACGGAAATTTCACGTGAGGCAAAGTGTTGGAGACGACCGCGAGGGCCGCCGAGAACTGTTCGCCCCTAGTGATAGTGACAGCTTTCACATCGTGAAACTTTACGGATCTGCTTGATGCTACGACACCTTTCGCTGGACTAGCGCTCACTGGATGTCAATCCGCACAAACGAACAAGAGAGTACCCTTGACATCGGAGTAGTTGGATACTCGGGTTGCGTGCTGCGTTCAGCAAGAAGCGAAGATTGGAGCAAGTGACCGAACGTGGAGTCGAGATTGGAGAATCTCATGAACGATATGTGAGGAACGTCTCAGGAACTCTTAACGCTAGCCCCGATTCCTGGTGTAAAGTATCCAGATGTCATTGAGGGAGCGCCTCTGACTTGCTGGACCCTGGCTTTCACGAACACAAAGATCAAGGATCCGACGCAAGCCTTGATCCGCGGCGGGGCCAAACGAAGACGCGGACACGCTCAAAAGATGGCGCATCTCAATACTCTGCAGTCACCAAACTGCATCCGGTTGCAACATGTCCCTGGAGAGCCTTAACTCTCGACTTCGAGACAATATCACTTACCAAAGCGAAGATCATTGACCAAACGCAAGCCGGGATCTTAGGCCCAAAGCAGTCCAAGAACATCCTCCACAAAGGCGGCGCTTTCAGATGCTCTTCGCACCGTTTGCATCTGGCTGTTCAGAACATCGAGAATCAACACTCACCGAAAGCAAGAATGATCGACCCGACGCAAGCCGTGATCCGTGGACCGAAGTAATCGAGAAACATCCCCACGAAAACGGCGCATCCGGATTCTCTGCGGCTTCTTAAATTGCCTCTCGTTCACGATATGTGCGCCTCTCAAAAGGATGATCCCGTTCGTGAGACCAGTATTACATTATCAGAATCCGGCAGTTACCGAAAGCGAAGATGATCGACCTAATGCACGACGTGATCCGCGGCCGGAAGGGGTCGAGGACCATCGCCACAGTGATGGCGCATCCCAAAATTGTTAAATTCTTGTGCACGGAAAGTCTGCTTTTAGGGACGGCTTTCTTAAAATACCTCTACTACTCACCGAAAGCGAAGATGATCGAGCCAACGCAGGCCGTGATCCGTGGCCCGAAGTAGTCAAAGAACATCCTCACAAAGATGGCGCATCCCGAGATCGTGACATTTTCGTGCGGAACCTTTTGCACAGTATCGTATCAGGGACGGTTTTCCAAGAATCACCTCTTCTCCACTCACCGAAAGCAAAGATGATCGACCCCACGCAAGCTGTTATCCAGGGCCCGAAGTAGTCGAGGAACATCCCCACAAAGATGGCACATCCCGAGGTTGCTTCATCGATCCCAGAGCAGATTGTTCAAAAAGTCGAAGTCAGGGAACGTTTCCCAACCATCAGCTCTAGTACTCACCGAAACCGAAGATGATCGACCCAACGCACGCCGTGATCCGCGGCCCGAAGTAGTCCAGGAACATCCCCACAAAGATGGCGCACCCCGAAATTGTGGTCGCCGCAATGGTGTACATAAGCGTGAGGCGGTCCGTCTGTGCGTGGCACGGGGGCGGCCCCTCGCAGAACTCCGCAAACGCCTTGACGTCATAGACGAAAACCTTGATCAGGCCGGAGTAGCCAAAGACGATGCCTGCGCAAATGGAGGGGCAAAGTACTCTTGTCAGAGTTCTAGAGCGTCAGACACAGAAGTCGGGGGCTCATATACTCACACCTAAATATCGGTTTGAATGGAAGCTGATTATTGAACTAAGGAGTGTAGAAAAGCTCTGGTGTGCTTAAGGGCCGTCTTCAAGTTGGTCTTGACGACGGAACTCAAGCCGATACTGACGAAATGGCTGCAAATGAAAAGGAACATCCTGAAGATACTGATGGGTGTCGAGTTCTGAGGATCAATCGATAGTTGGCCGGATCCTGGTCTTTCTGCGGCGGTCAATTTCTGAGGTGATTCGAGCATGGGAAAACCAAAACGTCCCTGGAAGGTAGTTGGCGGGCTCATGTGAGCCTTAACATCTGAAAGGATGGTCTGGATAACTCGAGGAAATGAAGGCTTCGCTTAAGGCAGTCCGTGTGGAAGCGCCTGACCCTCCCATCTTCATGAGCTTTCTGACCGTCTCTGTTTTGAGCATAGCTTGTTATTGTTTTTGGCAGTTTGACAGGCGGATTGACTGAAACTCCTAAAGATCATACCCAGCGCTACCGTTGCAGAAACCAAAGTCTATGGCTCTGTAGTCCAGGTATCGAGTCAGCATCTCTGATCAGTCTGAGATTGCAGTTGGGCTTCTGCATTCATGTTCCACTAGAAGAGTCTAAGCCTCAGACCCCTGATAAAACTTGGGGTCTAAGCCGCAAAAAAGGGCTCTGGCATGACTGCAAAGGAGGGCTGTAAAATCTCAAAATGTTGAGGTAAAAAGGCTTTGAAAGTTTGAAATTTGAGCACTTCTATAAGATGAGAACCACAAATGCGCCACTATACCTAAGCTCAGAGTTGCCGACAGACTCGTTTCTCGCTGGCGCCCTCGACATGCGACCGGGTCTCTTACAGCAGCGCCAAGGCTGAGAGTCTGGAAACCTAGTAGGAAAGCATAACAATCTTCCAAGGCCAGTGTCCTACGAAAACACTGCGCAACTACGTTTGAAGCGCGTCAAACTTCAGAATAGGGGACTTGGAAACTTCAGCTGGCTGTTAAAGTGGAAGACTTGCCACTTACCTGAAGTCAGAAAAGCAAAGACCACAGCCACAAGGGCAAGGAAGTACTTTGTGGAGGTGGATTCCCCCCCGGGGACTCGGTGCATGAACCCCATTGCTACTTTCGCTTCCGCTCGCAGACTGGGGTATGGACCTGTCTTTGCGAATCTCTGCTCCCCTGCTTCTTTAAATGCGCCCCGTGTTGATTGTCTTAGATCCTTCACCACAATGATTGCTTCTCTCGACTGCGGCTACTCAACTGGACCTGTTCGTGTGACCAGCGCGTTCACAGGAGAGGACTCCTCCTTTGGACATCTGGTAGATTAACGATTGAAAACCTGCATAAAATGAGTTGTGCTGTGTTCAGAGCATGCGTATGTGGTGGTACAGACTCTCTTTCCTCTTTAGTAACGACGGTAACTCCGAAGAATGTATTATTCTCATCATTTATTGTTTCTGCCAAAGTCAATTGCAAACCGTTGTCTAGAAGCAAAGGAGCAATGATCTGCGTGTCAGAGTTCTCTTTAGGTGTTCGCCTGTGTAAAGTATGTTCACTGTTTTGTCAGATGGCAGCATTTGATGCACTGAGAGTGACTGACAAGTGTCCAAAGAGGCACTTGTACTATACAAATTTTTTTTGGGCAATGCAGACTTGGCACTTATAAACGGCATATGTACTCAACATTATGTAGCCAAACCGTATGCCGCTTTGCCAAATGATGAATCTTCATCTATATAACCCTGGGTGACAGATTACCCAGGGTTATATAGACTGATTATCTGATGCTGCGGCCTTTCCATGCACAGTAATAACAGCTCCAGACTAAATTAACATGACCAATTCAATCAAGCCTACTCAGTCAGTATTTATGTGCATGGCCAGGGATTTGTCAATCAACAGCGAGAGGGGGCCAATCTGTGAATGTGAGTCAGACTTGCAGGTCTGTGATGTGGCTGAGTACTTCACAAGGAAACAAGATATACAGGTATATTTGAGCACGGCTTGATGAACTTTGACACCTTCAACCTTTACAAGGTATTTGTCGAACTCGCCACAAATAGGAGCATTCCAGCTGCAAGGAATGAGTCCAGAGTTGGCGAATGCAACAACTGAGGGGCAGAGATGAGCTCAGGTGAGGCAACTAAAAAGTCCATTCAATGTCCAAGTCGCCATAATCAGTCTTTGCCTATAACCTAGACAAGGTGTGCAATTCGACTAAACTGACCTTGGAATTCTCAGATAAGGAGCATCTTCACGGACGAAGCCTTTAATAATGCCTTGATCTTTGCCTATTATCCGATCTTTGGCTTGTCCAGGAATTGCAAGCTATCTCATGAGCTGAACCTGAGGTGCATTCAAGCGCTCAGGATTGCCAACATTGTAGGTACCAGCACGTCAATGTATTGTTTAGGTTATCACTGGTCAGATTGATCAAGGTCAAGCTAGCTAGCAAGAGAAACCGTCCCAACCCCAGATCCCCGGCCCCCCAGATTATCTCCCCAAAATCTGGGAGCTAAGCCCTGCAAAGGTATACCTTAGCATGATGGTTGCTTCCTCAGTTTACTGGACCTCTTTCTTGTCTTAGAGCAGATGATGTTACTTGTCTCTCTTTCATTGGTGCATTGTGGAGAACCTCAATGATAAGAGAGGCTGCCGCGGCTGCCTAATTTCCTCACGATGCTCAAGATTCCTCCACCTGTTCAATGTGTTGCAAAGGAGGAGCCATGCAGTCTCAGAGTACTCAGAGCGGAGAAAAGCCACGAAGTGGAGAAATCTGGAGCAACTAAAATGGGCGCCGCGGCGCCGCCGGCCAGTGCAACAGAAGCCTATCATCCCTGTAGGCTGTAGGTATATGATAGGCTTCTGTACAGTGCACACTGGATGCACTGTCTTGCACAGTGATGTCATCTTGGGACGCTGGTGACCACGTGGTCCACGGGAAAACTTGTCGGCAGATCGGACGGTACGGTCTTTCCGAGGGTTTTGTGTCAGAAATAATCGCGGGGCGCGGCCGCCGCTGGGGGCGGTCGCGGACTGCTGGACAGCTAGAGCTGAACATGGAAGAAGAGCCATGCATGCCATGATGCAGCTGCCCATTGGAATCATTGAATCTGGTCATTATTGTTTAACTTGAAGTTATGAAGTACCATGCAGATGATCGAGTGATCGACTATGTTTCTGATGGAATACCTATCTTCACTGAAGAGCTGAGTAGCGCACGTCCGCCAGCTGTACTCCTGCGAACCACGGTACGTGTTGCGGTACATGTTTGAGTATACGTAGGTACATGTCCGAATCCTCTAGTGAGCGGTATTGTTGGGGTATCCAAACGGCGCAGGACGTCGGCCAGAGCATTCCATGAATCTACGCAGAGAGTAGTAGCTTTAGCGATACGTTTGGAGATGAGATAGCACCCTTTGGGCAAGTACAGGAATGTGCCACACTTGACTCATTCAATCTGGACACTTTATAACCGATCAAATCTGAGAAAAGTGGCGGCGTCCCGCGATTGGGCCACGACTTGCCTAGTACTTTCCCTGTCCTAGACATCCTCAGACTTCAAAATCGGATTGGCCAGGAGCGGGAAGAGCTGGCCAGCAGGCTGCGAGAAAGAGGACTCGCAGCCAGCCAAGGATTGTTTTTGGATTGTTCCAACTTTCCAAAAACCTTGCCATGGAACGCAATAGAAAGGACTCCGCTTGAATATTCTTCAGATTGAGCATGTGACGGATCAAAGGCAGTTGAAGTGCTGAAACGCGAACATGAGGGCCAGATAGCCATTGTCGAAGCTTCGGAGGAGAACGGTAGGTTACACTAGAAAGAGCGATCAGGACTGGGATCAAATCATCAGGACCGCACTAGCGTGCGTATCCCTGTGCTCGTGGACTGCCTTCCCAAAGTATTCCGCAAATACCAAACGTCTTTGTCAAACGATGACAAGATTGTTGTAGCAAAGAGCTTCAACATGCTAGTTCTCTTAGGTGGGGTGGCATGCTTAGAGTCGAGCATCAGCGCTGCCTCTGCGAAGTACTGCCTACAGATGTAAAGGAACCAGGTACCATGCTGAACGTTCTGGTAGTCTGGCAGGCAAATTAGCTGCCTCAGTTTTGGCCTCGTTTTGGCGGCAATCCCTCTCGAGTCTGCGCACAAGCTGCGCCCGAATCAGGAGGCCAGAACCAAAAACGCCCACGACTAGTACGTCCGGTTTCCACGTGCCATCTGGAAGCACGTGGATTTATTTCGGAGCTCTCCGTCGGATCGCGTCTGTCAGAGGGTGTACGAGTTGAAGAGAAGATGGGGGTGCGTATTCCATGCGAGTTGATCCTGGCAACATACTGCAAGCAAGTCTGTGGCTTGTAAAACTCGTAATGCCAGATCAGTCAAATCAGTGCCTTGACGCCCCATAGACGCCTAGACGCTGGTACATCGTACGTTGTACGTATGCGAATGACGCTACGGCGATGTCGGTCACGAAGAAAATAATCCGTACGTGACGCGAATCTCATGCCACCCTGTTGCGCCCCACTCGTTCGTTACCACAATACAAGATGCGTTGTGATCGGCCAAAACGCACATAAACACAGACACCATGCAATTCGTAGTTGGCCGGGGCATGAAATTCTGAAACTCTATTATGCACACCACAAGAGTATTTGCAGATTGTTGAGTCGGCGGTTGCAGTTTACGAGCGCTGCATTGGATGACTGGCAGGACCGTCCTAGCTAGCAGCATAGCCTATAAGGCCCGAGGTTGGTGGCCGTGGGGCTCCGATCATTCGCTCAATTTCCTGGCCCGTCGCTGAGTACTCAATTCACTGACTCGCAGTCTAGCGGTGGTCATGGCGAGGTTTACTAATTTTCCAACATTGAATGGATGTTGTCACATGATGCGAGTGAGTAAAGGGCGATTCAATGATTGATTGAACGGAGTGTGTGTATCCAAGGTCAGACGGACCCTGTGTGAACTTCAGTGTCCGGCGAACTTGTACAACATTGGAAAGATCCTTACGAAGCTAAGGTCCAGACTATGTAACCGCGTGGCTGCGCATTTGTTCATTGCCATTCCAAACTGCAGATTCGAACTTAGGCTCCATGCAGGTACCGTATACTCGAAGTTCAAACGAACTTACCAATTTGCAGCCAGAGCCAGATGACGACAACCAACGTATTCTGCTTTGTCCACCCCAACTTGGAAGGCGGAAGTCAGATCGAACTAGGAAAACTGCGGAACAGTTTGGAACCGCATTCAATGATTTGAAACGGCCATTCAGCCGTTTCATATGGCCAAATTTGAGCGAAACAGCTGTTTCTGAATGGAATACAATACATTTCGACCCCTTACGATACATTGACCAACTCTAAAGTACAAATTGCTCTTCCCCGTCTCCTAGCTGACTGCCAAAATCCTCGCTCTGCGTGTAAGATGAGATGATCCTCATAAGCGCAAACCTGATCTCCGTGATTCGACCAGTAAAACTAACCCCGTTCGATGCACGTTATCGAATCTATCTCATTTGCGCTGGGCTAGTCATTGGATGGCCGGGAGGAATGTAGCTGTCGTTCCCTCGAGGACCCATCTTCTCATGACCGTGCATCCCCGTCAGCTTTGCCTCCCCCAGGATGTGCCCCTCCATTGCGTCTTCCAGAACGGGCTTGGTAATCTGCACCAGGAACGGTACGTCTTTTCTCGATTTGAAACCCTGAGATGAACCACCTCATCAATGCTTTATCGACTTTCTCTCTGGCTTACCTTTCACACCGCCCACCGCCCTCCTCCGACAGAGTATGGCAAGCGGCTGGTATAAACCCAATTTGGAATCCCGCATTACTTCGGCCAACTGCTTTCGAGCAGGAATCCGCAACCCTCGAGAAGCATATATGGCTCCAATCTACCGAGAACAAGCAGCGCGTCATGCCTGACCAGAATCTGACCAGATTCAGAATCTCAGAAGGGGAAGGAGAAAAGCAAAGCGATAAAACAAAGTGCGAGCGAGTTTGGCATCTCGTCGACTGCATCTCAAATGCCCCATCCAACCCCTTATCAGACTGCCCCTAAGCAAAATACCCCGGTCGAGCCGATCCTTCCGTGCAGCATTTCAGACGACTGAAAAGTCGATTCTATCAACTCCGACGACCAAAATTTCAAACCTGACCACTCTGTGCCTCGTTTGGCATTCCTCAATCAAGTGCTGAGCACTTTCTGTCAAGCCTTTCTGGTGGTCAATACCTCTTCCCGTTCTACTAGACCTCGATTGAAGCCGGCAGGAACGAGGGAGCAATATGGAACGAGAATATATACGAGCCGTTACATACAGATCCCTACCTTGTTGGGCAGCTTCTCGAACATCTTGTCGAGCGCGTACAGCCGGATCTCGAAGCGATGGGCAGCGGCGGTCGGCGGCGCGGGCCCCCGGTACCCCGGCTGCTTGAAGTCGTTGTACCCCTCAGCGATGCCCTGGTGCTCCTTCTTGATCTCGCTCTCGTCCAGGCCGTGCACCCGGAAGTTCTCCGGCAGACCTGGTAAGGGAGGGTTAAAGGCGGTTAAGCGGGGGGGAGAACGGGTCAGATCCGGAACCCCAGATGATCATAGGTCACCTCGGTCAACGGCTAAGATACTTCAATTCTTATGCCTTGTGCCCTCGTGCCCTGGTGCTCCTTCTTGAACTCGCTCTCGTCCAGGCCGTGCACCCGGAAGTTCTCCGGCAAATCTGGTTGAGGAAATGGTTAGACTCGGGTTAGGAAGGATTAGAAGGCACCCAAAAATGATTCCGCTCTTTTCGCTCGCTGGTTGTAGTGTGCGTTTCATCATCTTACAGAACCCTGGTGCTCCTTCTTGCTCCCACTCTCGTCCAGGCCGTGCACCCGATAGTTCTCTAGCAAATCTGGTCAAGGAAGTGGTTCAGGTTTAGTTAGGTCCGGGTTAGAGCGGGTCGTAGTCGACATAGTTTCCACTCCGTCAAGCGGTAATCAACATATGCTCTGTGCCTCTTGAGGGATCCTGGTGCTCCTTCTTGATGTAGCTCTCGTCCAGGCCGTGCACGCGGAAGTTGTCCACAAACCTGGGTAAGGATCTACAAAGTGCTTGCCCTTCATTGTGGCTAGTAAGTTGTGAAAACTGATTGAGTGCCCTGAGGTACCTAATCGAGTCCGCTCGCGACTAGAGTTCGCACCCCGGAACTCTTGAGTAACCCCTTCAAAACGAGCACTTACACCGTGTTTGCTTCACAAGACCGTAGAGATGGTGCCAGCTTGAGAAAAAGTAGCTCTTGTATCCCTTTGTGAGGACCCTGGTGCTTCCTACCAGCACCAGAATCTCACCCTAGCTCAGCCCCTCCACCCGGAAACCGCCCCACAGACTTTGATAGTATAATGGGTTGACTTTGTCAGCCACATAATATAATGGATGACTGGCTAGGACAGCTTCCCCCTTGCAAAAGCCCTGGCCACAACTAGTGGGTTCGACCTAATTGATATTTCGCGGTTCTTTCTTACGCAACAGCTTCAGACGACCAATTTGCTAGGGACACTGTGGAAAATGAGATTTAGGAATGCGGGACGGAGAATTCGGTGATAAAGACACGGCTGCAAGTATGGTTCTAAAACCTGACACTGTGAAGAAGTCTTCTGAGACAAACCTGTGGACAATAACCACAGAGACAGCTTCTACTGGAGAAACGGTTTCTCTGACAGAGCTGTGCAGTAGTCTCACCATGAAGAGTGGGAGGGATATTGACCACAACCCAATGGACCCAGGGCACAATTGGAGAGTCCGGGTCAGGAGCATCTGCAGGAAAGAGGCATCATCCAATTTGTACCAACTTCCAGTCATTGAGCAATTGCGAAAACACGAGCTTGACACCAGCACTTTCCACTGAGTATTCTTTGCCAAACAAGAAGTCTCGTGTTGCGCATCTATGAGCACTGCGGCTGAAAGCACTATCCCAGGTTCAATGCTGCAACAATAGGGGCGGCAATGGAAAACCAAAGCTAGTTCGGTAGAAGAGACTGCCGGGTCGCCTAATTTAGGAGCTCTTCTGAATCCTGCTTCGTCCTTCCTCTGATCCGTAACAAATGTCAGAGCTCAATCGATCAATCTCCAGCTTTAACAATCAGAGTGTTTTGGCTCCAACTTTATTGACTAGTGTGCTTTGACAGTCATGCACGGTGCTGCCAGCATAACGACGGAATAGCTTCAAGTAAACAGGTCAGCTTTTCACTTGCTGGACGAAGCCAGACCCTTGGAGTCTGGCTTCGACAACAGAACAAACGAGGGGCACATTCTCCAGTCCACTCGCAGAACTGCCAGATTGGAAACCTGACCGTCAAATTGTCCGATTACACAATTAACAACTCGAAAAGAGGGAGCTGTCTGATGCGACTCACCTAAGTCTTCCATGATGAGCGCCAGGCTTTCTGTCCCCTGCATATGAGTGGACCCTTTAGAGAGGCCTTTTCGAGTGTTCTCAGTGTTCAATCAGCTCCACATTTGGAAACCAGATGATGCACCTGCTTAAAGACCCATCAATAGCTTCTGTCCATGTGTACGCGTCACACACCGAAGACAATTGGCATACCACTCCTTGTACCTGTCGACCCAAACCATATCAACACAGGCACTAGCCATCCTGTTAAAACGGTGAGCCAGATAGTCAAAAAACTTTAATGCCAGGTGAGATTCCAATGAACATAGCTAAACGAGTGTTCATAAACTACATAACTATGAAATGCAAAGCAAACCCAGGACTGGACCGCCAACCTTATGCTATAAACGTGATTCCTTGCAGCCACGTGGGAGTCTCACTTGACAACCAGATTGAACATGACACTGACGAGCCTCAAGGTGAGCGAAGCGAGTACAAGGAACCAGCTGCAGTCGTGTCCAATTTCAATTGTGTTTGCATTGGTGCACTGTAAAGTTAAGAGCAGTTTGAGCAGGCATGCATCATTTCAGGATCATCCTGTGTAAGAAGGCTTGTGAAGACTAACCTCAGGTACATTGTGCCAGGACAGCTGGGGGCTGATATCCTTCTTATCAACTGTGCCCTGCACGTCAGATGTTTAGATGGGTGAGAGACAGTACACCGTGTCATTGGAAAATTCAGCTGCCAGCATACTTTCTTAGGTGACTTTATTATGTTCATGAGTGTTTTTATGGAAGTGCGCGCCAGACGTCTTCTTCCAGAATTAATTCTGATTGGTCAGAAGTCACTCCCAAGCTGATAAGCAAGAGAGTGCAAAAGTCCATATCTCTTTATTTGGACAGCGGTCAGTCCAGAAACGCAGTCGACGTATAGGGGGAACTCAATCGGTTTTGACAGCAGTCTGATGTTGAGAAAAGCTTGCAGTTCGACCATTTATGCATGGCATGACTCAATTTGAGCATTCTTGAGCAGCTTTCCCAACCGACTGAACAAGGCCCTACATAGGGAGCGACTGAACAAGGCCCTACATAGAAAGTGCGCGATGGAACGACAATTTGCGAGCGATAGACTTCATGCAGACTAGAGAGGAGCGCCCCTCCAATTGATGCTGCAACTTTGACAGACAAAAGAGGAGCGCCCCTCGAATCAGTGCTGCAACTTTGACAGACTTCAAGGACAAACCGGTGCAGTGGAGGTATGAACCATATCTTGATTACCAGGAAACCCATTCAGACCACAACAAACAACCATCAACCTTCAAAGGGACGCCCAGAAACTCCCAGAGCGAGTTGTGCAATGTTGGTGGCACGAACTTTCAAAAGGAAGCAGGCGCATCAATCTTACATCAGCGGTGTGCTTGCGAGGAATGTGGCCTCCGTCCTTGAAGTTCGAGCTGTTCAACCGGAATTCGTCAGCCATGATAGCGCGCACTAGTCCCACCACCCAAAATCAGCAGGTGTTTCGATGGATGCTAAGTCGATAACAAAGGCTTTCTTCCGGCGTTGTTTGCTGCCTGCACAAGACCTGCAAAATGGATTTTGGTAGACCTTGGAAGGTAAGTCAGGACGACACGGTGCTCTGAAGAGACGCTGAGGCTGATTTGATGGTCTAGGAGTAGGACCTAGGACCTAACATTGTAGTACCTAACGAGTGTAAAACTCAAAGCTGTGAAAGCTGCACCCGGAAAAAAGAAGCTTCTTCAAATTCTGGACCACTGCATGCAGTGCTGTTCATGAACCGTGCCGATGCCGTTCAGCCAATCAGAATGCAATTCATCTGGCCAAGTGGCACGGCACTGCGGTAATGGATGATTCTGGCAGGCTTTGGTTGCGTATCATTACCGCGTCTCTAGATGAAAAGTATCCCGAACCTAGTTCTGGAAGGATTGAGCCGCCCCAGGCGGGCCTGGCTGGGCAAACACTTCTGCGTGCAATTGCAAAAGAGGTGGTCTTTTTCAAGAAATTGGCGCCCAGCCAGCTTTTGAAAGGAAAGTTATGTTCTGACTAATATCTGGTAAAGTGTCGCTGCCACCGCTTGCTGTCTGCCATCGATTAGCAAGGACTATTGGAATAGTTCCGGAGCTGCATCGGTCCCCCTTTTAGCAAACGTTTGGAGCAAACATGTACCGAATCTGAAACCTTAGAAAGTGCGAGTGAGTTTTGGGCACCGGCAGGCATGGCTTCAAAGAAGGCGGCCGCCGGGGTGGATAACACGCAGCGGCGCAAGTGGGACAAGGAGGAGTATGCAGAGCGGGCGAGGGAGCGAGAGCGGGAGGAGGAAGAAGAGGAGGAAGAGCGACTGGCGCCAAAACGTGAGCCACGCCCTCACCCCGCCCTCAAGTGACATTTGAAAGAAGCGTTTTTTGTTTATTTTTTTCCTGATGGCACCTTCACTTTTTCAGGGTGCCAATACGTGATCAACGCCCCTCCACTCTTCATAGGATTCAAAAGAGAGGGCTTAAAAGTTTGGAGCCAACTTTTACTTTCTAGGAAACGTGGAAGTCCGCAGGTGTCAAACCCCGGGTTGGAAACATTTGATGCTTGGTGCTGCAATTTATTTGAATTGGTTTTAGAGATTATCCTACCCAAGATAAGGAATGCTTCTCCGCACTTCCACTCTGTGCGATTTGAGTTCAAATATGGGCTCCTTATTTTCATGAGCAGCGAGTAGGTGGAAAGAAGATGATCTTTTCTATTCAGGCTCTCGACACCGTTGGTCGCTTAGTGAGTAGCCATTCATTTGCTTGGACAAAAGCGAGAGGTTGACAAATATCCCTCAAGAAAGCTGATTTCAGGGATGCTGCTTTTGTCCAGAAGACACTTTTACAGTAAGGCATGAGAATCTTGGATTCCGGTGGGCAAAAGCAACGATGTCAACTATGTAGCCTATCATACACGTATGTCCAATTTGAACAACAACCGGCAAGGCTGGCTTCGTTTTTCGGAGTTCAAGATGGGCAACACTGTGAATTCTGCTTCACAGCAGAGTTGGTCCCGGGGCTCGTCTCTTTAATTCGGCACTTACTTTCGACATGTCAAATTCCAGCAGAGTCTGAACTCGCTCGACTGTGCCATGGCCCTCAGTGCACTCCATACATTCTCAGAGCTTGACAGATTTAAGATTGACAGAAACAAGGCGCCCTTGCAGTTTGAAAGAGAGACCTAAAGCAAAAGAAAGACCCAGTACAAGCTCAGGCCACAGGTTGTCTGGCAGGTCACAATCATATGGTTGTTGTCACATGTTTGTTTGTCTGCTTTTCTCCTTGTAGTATCTTTTCTATATTTCTTGATAGCAGCCATCTCCATATGGGAAGATTGCAGATTTTGGGTCATGGCCAACCTTGCAAGTTTGTCTTCTAAGCTGACGTATTCAAGTAACCATGACGATTTGCGAACTTCTGTTGTTAACGCCTTTCCCTGCTCAATTGAGCCACTTATATTAAATCGCTGTTCGCCTGTTCGTCTGCAGGACGAGAGCCCCCTGTCCAGCGAGCCCCACTGCAGCAGAGGGCATTTTCGGTAGACCTAACCAGCCGGTTAGGCAAAACACAGGTAAATTTGTCGTTCAGCTGCATCTTCTTCGAAGCTTTTGATTCCCAGATCTCAGAGGGCGACATCTTTGCGTAGCTGTTGATGGTGGTTGATGTCTCCCAATCTCCTGAGTGTGCATCAGCTGTTGGGTTTCATACGGTTCCTTATCGGTCCGGTTTTCTGCATTAACAGGCTATTTCGTCCGGGAATGGACGGGGCCACTCGTGCTGCTTTCCAAACCCCTAATAAATCTCTTCACACAGGACTTTCGGTGGCAATTGCCTATTTGAACGTACGTTTGGAATTCCTGTAGGTTGTCTTCTTATGCCACCTAGCAGGCTCCCCTGAGCATGCAAGCAAGCTTCATCTACAGCGTCGGAGATCAATGGTCAGGTCATCGTTCCCTGATAATCGGAAATTCTTTCTGACCATATCTGGTCTGATCATTCTCCGTTTTGCGGCGCTGCAGGTTGTCACTCAGCAAGCTCCCCTGAGCATGCAGGCAGGCTTCTTCTGCAACGTCTGCCAGTGCATCGTCAAGGACTCCGCTGTCTATCTAGACCACATCAACGGGAAAAAGCGTAAGCCACCGGTCAGCCATTCTAGTCTCAGTAGTTTCCTATTTGGTCCAAGTGGGATCATCTCAGGTTCTTTCGACAACGAGTTTGATGTCGTGTTGGGTTTCGTTGTTTCCGCTGATTGACTCTTGGATTTCTTAGATCAGTGACGTGGGACAAGGAAGCTTGAACAGTCCGGTGCCATCGGAAGGGCTTTCTGTCTTCAAGTCCAGTCGAAGCTGAACACCATCCCCCTTCTCAGCTCACCAACTGGTGGAAACGACATGGTGGAAATGTCATTTATTCCTGCAATATGCACACCAGCGGAGTCCTCCAGCTCAGCAGAACTAGAAGCCGATTAGATTCTTGAGTTCCTGGATGCACGGTAGAAAGTACACATTGGTTGTGGTCAGCTCTTCATTGTGTTCCTCACGTCTGGTTGATTGTGTCCGACTGGGCAACCCAGAAACTTCTGTCGATGTTGAGTTGCGCAGTATGGCCTCTGTCCAAAAACAAGCGTGGCCTTTGTCAATAGTCAAGGCCCTTCGACAATTGAAGGTGTTTCTTAGCCTCAACATCGTCTCGTGGACTCTTAAAACATCCTCTTTCCTCCTCATTCTTGCAGATCAACGTGCACTAGGCATGTCGATGCGGGTCGAGCGCTCGAGCGTCGACCAAGTGAAGCAGCGCTTTGAGACGCTCAAACGGAAGCAGGCGGAGACCTTCACGGAGGAAGGTGAGGCCCGCTGCTTGTGCAGATCTCCGGTCACTTTCTTCGTTGGATCAGTCATTTTCTTCAGCAGATCTGGAACACCCAAATACAGGTTTTTATTGTCTTACTGAAGGGCTTTGCTGACGTGACTTGACGGCTAACGAAACGAAGTCCGTGCACTAGCTTAAAGAATCTGCCATGGTGCGAAAAGTTGGCCCCCGCATGTACTGCATAGTCGTTAGATTTGACCCCCTTTCGATCCGAGCCGGTAAGATAAAACCAGCCGTGTACTGATCTATCTCCGTCATCGGACGGTCAGATTTGCGATTGGTGAGATACAAGTTGGGTCAGACGGCGGGGTGAAACCAGTTTTGCAAAACTGGTCTTTCGGCGATGGGCAAGCCTTTTGCGGAAACAGCGGACTTGCTTACGCAACTGCTCCCCCAGGTGTACGCAGGTGCTTGGATGTAAGCTTGTAGATTCGTAAAGCACGTCCTAAACGTCTCTGTAAAGGAAAGGACCGCTGCAGACTGCACCATCTCCTGGCCGGCTCAAAATTCTGAAGATTGGTGATGGCACCGTGAAAGTTTTCCCGAATTCTGCGTAATGTGAAGTTGCATTTGAGGCAATTATGTTCAGGTCCTCTCTTTGGGAAAGAAGACGGCCCCTGACCGATGTATACTGGATATCCTTGTTCGTGACAACCATCGGACATAAAGAGTAGTGACCGATGGAAGACCACTGTTCGAGTCGCTTGCGGGGGCCGTGCAGAACTCCTTTGCCGATTGCATACTTTACTCACGGCTGCTTGTCACATTTCGTGAAGGCCCATTGGGAAAGAGAACTATCAATGTGAACAATTGAGCAATTGAAAGCTTGAAACTAGAGCTCCTTCTCCTGCAGATCTCGATACCCGGATACGAGCTCGCGAAGAGGAAGAGGAAGAACGGCGACGGCAAAAGAAGGAAAGGAAAAAGGACAAGAAGGTGAGGTTCGAATGAAGAATTGATCTTTGATGTTCTTACTCCTGCGAAGATGGATCTGCTCCAACTTCTGAAGGCCGAATACAAGTGCTGCTTTGAAGATCGATCTCGCGTGTTTTTGGCACAGTCGGACGTCTCTTGCTGGACGCCGCAAGACCTAGTCAGAGCATCTTTCTTCTGCTGCAAGTAGACTCTACACGCTTGCGTTTGCTACAAGCAGATGTAGTATGCTTGGTCCGACAAACAAAAGATCTTTTCCGCCTTGGTTGAGCATAAACGAACTTGGTTTTCACACTGTTTCTCATGTTATCTTCTGCAGAAGTCGGACGACCCAGTCGATGACACAGGAGACATGGATCCGGAGATGGCCGCACTAATGGGTTTCGGGGGCTTTGGCTCTAGCAAACAAACTTGAAACATAACGCTGAGTACTTGGTCCTGAGTATGTTATATGGTTCGGTTCTAGCAAACAAACGAGAAAAACGAAATTTGTTGCACACTTCCGTGGCGGCCGGAGTGCATCCGGGTGTGCACACATGAAAATGGTTCAGTGGACCATGCCACGCATGCGTGGTGTTAATTGGATTCTAGTACATATGGATGCATGGGTCTGCTTTGCAGCTTGAACAAGGGCACCCACCGTCACCTGAATAACCGCATGTACTGAGTATATATTGCATAAACTGTATTTAGTGACCGTTTACCGATGAAGTTATATGTTGCCAGAGTCGGTGACTGGCGCGCAGCCAGCTTTGAAACCTACGCAGCGGCTGTGCGCGGTGGCAAATACTAAACTTAAGTCCAGCTACTCGGACATGTGAGTTGATCATGGCATGTGCATGTGTGCAAAGGCTGGGGGCGCACACCGTCGGGCGGGCCCTTGCACACGCGGCCCGGCCTGCATGCAAACTTGGTCGGAAGGATTGATATATGGCCATGTCTGATAAGAATGCGCCTGGCCACGCGGCGTCACTCGTTAGACGTGGACGGTCGAATAAAGGACGGTCGACTGCGCGACGATTCAGAATTTCCTCGAAGCTTGGTTGGATTGTGTCCAGGCTGTATACTGTCCGGCGGCATGTTTGATCTTGCTTCTGAGTTCAATTAGTCAAGGCTTGTCTCAAAAGCTGGCTGGCCGCGCATCATGGCATGAGTAAAATTCTTCGCAGGTATAACGTATCATTAGTACAGGCCATGGCTAGCTAGCCTGGTATTTCCGGATCCCCGGATCATGAGATTCGAGGAGATGAACAGCAATACGTTTCAGGCTACTAGGCTAATGTCTTAATGTACCACAGCCTGCTATAGCCCTTCCGGTGAGTACTAATGCGCAGCTCAAACGCTGGTCGAACTGTCACCTTACTTAGTTAAGCTCGCCAGGCTAAGATCAAAACACCTTCAATTATTTTGTCGATCATAGTCCCTAGGGTGTTCATATCCAGATTCAAATATCCAACATTTTGAAGTTATTCGGAAACAAGTCAATTAGAACCGGAAATGACCTTACAAATGTTGTCGCACTTACCGAGTTCGCAAAGTCTCAACCTATTAACAACATTACCTTTGTCAAATAGCACATCGCAAGATTACCTCATGCTTTATCTATATTCAAGTGTTGACTAAATCTACGATGGCCTGAGGCCCAACTTAGTTTGCAGGTTCGCACATACGAAATTCTGCGCTAAGACTTCATGAAAGGAACATAAATGTCACAACGCCGATGCAACAGGTTTGGTTATGTGATCAACAATTGCCTTAGACCTCTTCGAACTTATCCAACGTCCTGCACACAAGTGAGAAACGGATTCAGGAAAATGAAGTACAGGTGGCAAACAGGACGAACTCTCAGGTAGAATTGGAGACGTGCACATCTCCATGCTTTCCAAGCGTGGGGATACGGCAAGACCGTAGAGGTCTCCAGTACATCAAGGATTGAAGCATCCTTTGCACGTTTGGAAAATGCTCGAAGAGTGCCTCACAAAACGTACATCAGTTCATTACGCCACTACGAGATGGAGGGGATTGCGAAGGGAACTGTCAAATCTAGTACCGAACAACATTCGATTGCAATAGCGAATCGATAAATCAAGGTCGCCACCAGAAGCTAAGTAGAGCGCCTGCAAAGTCTAGCAAGGCCCGTGGTTTAAGGGGAGCAGTATCTAAATGCACAGATACTTTCTACTGGAAACTCCACCCTCAAAGCTGTTGTTAACCGATGAAGCGGCGCACATCTGAAATGGCCATTGTCTCAACTCAACCTGTGGATATGGTTTATGAAGGGCTAACTCGTTTGGGGTCCCCTTTGTGGCTCAACACACAATTACAACCACTTAAAACATCCTTTTCTGGCCTTGAACAGAACAATCGACTTCAAGTACCCGGTTTACCAAAATCAACACAGAGACACAAGTCTCATTGAAGTGGTGTCGACAAGCTCTTTTGCGAAGTTCATCGGAGATGGACTCATCTGTGTGGAAAGTGAAAAGGGAAGGCAGGATACTCACTTGGCCCCACCGGGAGGCTGATATACAGTCGCCTTGTACGACTCTGCTGATCCCCCTGAAACTTTCAGCTTCAACTCAAAGAGCAGTCCGTTGACGACTTGCTTGTGCGCTTCAACGACACGGACCAACTCGAGCGAAGCATTCTGGGCAGCACAGGAAAACTGTTAGTCCAGGGCCACAAGATGATCGTTACAGGCCGCGTACCCAACTTCACATACTGTGAGCAGGAAGTTTTCAGATCAGGAATACAAAAGCGAGATATATTCAAAAGCTGCTGATGACTACACAGGAGTGACTTCCAGATGAACCAGGCAAGAAATCTCTTCAGAGCTTACATATCACGTACTTAATGTCAGATGGTACAGGCAAGCCACTTGGTCAAGAAAAGATGAAAATGAGCAGGGTTGATATCGAGTCAGGTCAGACAGCTCAGGTGTCGTCCAGGAGCTCAAATGACGATCAAATGGGAGTGAAAGCCTGCTTCCTGCTGAAGTATGAGCAGCATTCAACCGACCTTGGAACGGCAGTTCTCAAAATTCCACCGACATCGTGCATGCATGCAGAAGGCTTCCAGTAGCCAGCAACTCCAAAAACTGGGCACAGAAAACATACAGCATCTGCAATTCAGTAGAAAGATGCAAAATGCTGTTTGGTTACTTCACCGTTTGCTTCGAGATTTCTTCCACAGCAAACTTGGCGACGCCCTGGATTTCGTGGCTGTTCTCATGAGTCACGTCCTGTTTGCCACCGAGAAGACCCATGGTTCGGGGATGTGAGGAAGTCTGGTGGTGGAAGCCCGCTGTTGCGCCCTGAGAATCAAAGTTGGACACCTCAGTTTCTGACTTCTTCAACTCTGACAGAAAGCTTCAAGGGGAACGAAACTTCGAATATGCTTGAAAGGGGCAAAATTGGCAACTGCCAGCGGCGAGTGTCAAGAACACCTTTCAACATCTTTGGAGGGAATGGTCAAGAGAGCATAACGCCCTAGTGATAACGGGACCCAAGTAACCATGGTTGTACAGATTACGCCCTCGGGTGAGGATCTCAATTCAGGTTTGTGGGCAAGTTTGGGTTAGGTAGTGAGTTAGCAAAGAAGCAACTTACGGAGTGAGTGTACAGAGAGGAGAAAGGTGCCAGCTGGCAGTGGCACCTGGTGCTTGAGATCCAGTGGCAGCAGAGATCAGAAGGGGGAGTTCGCTTGAGCCTGAGGCAACCAATGAGGGCAATTCATATTACTTCAAGTAGAAGCAAATGCAACGCAATGCCGTCCCAATTGGGGCCTTGTAATATTGTCAGGCGTTGGAAGTATGTGCAAGCCTGGAGGATGTCGGAAGCAGCCTGAGGTAGCCTCGCTGGGGCACTCCGATTTCGCAGCTGAATGGCAGAGGAGCATGGGGATGAGTACTTGGAGGCGCTCTCTGCATTCGTAGAGGAATGTGGTGAGTGAAAGCTACAAGGTGCCAGAATTGACCTTCCAGATGCTTGCAATCGTATGCTACAGAAATGGCTGTAGAGTAAGTTTGATTCTCGTAGTTGAAGTCCTCTTTCGCGCATGCCCGCGGGGACTTTCATCACTATCGCTGCTGCGGAGATCTCTCCAACATATCACGAATATTGAAGAATGTCTACTGAACTGTATGACGGTCCTGCTTGGCGAAATGATGCCGTAGGTTTGAAATAAGGGAGGTAGCCTGATGTTCCAAAATATTAAACGTGAGCGATACGATGCATTCCCGATAGTTTTCAATTTCTTTGCTTGTAATGCTCATTAAAAGAGGTTTGGATACACTGCTTAAGAGCTTTGAGGGTGAATGGTGACACGTTTTAGCCCACTACGATTTGCCTGGCAATTGCGACGTCTTTCCAGCCCCCAAATGCACCACCCTCGCGATGCGTTCACATACAATTAAGGTAGTGCAATCATCAGGCGTACATTCTGGCTGGGAGACAGATGCCAGATGTGACAAAGTTTCCAATGCATGACTCCCTGGGGGACAAACAAACATCATTTCAGGGATCTGCTATTGCATTGAAATCCATCGTATCAGATGAACAACCTCAGTTCTGCTCAGTGAAAGACTGTCCCCCCAGTGCGATCATTGACCCCACGTTTCCTGCTTCACCTGAACTTCTCACAACTATGATAATGTCAATGAAGTACGACAAAGGAACGAACATGTTTGCTCCCTTGCTGCAGCGGAGGGTCTCCTCGATGGGAGTGTTGTGTTGAGGCTGAAACCCCTGGGCCTGCTCTACCTGGACTCCCGCTTTGGCGCCCTCTCAGAGCTGGAGGCATTGAGGGCGGATGCCCCTGTGGACTATCTGCGGGCGGTGGTGGCGGATCTGGGGGACTACCGCAAGCTAGAAAAACTGCGGGGCTTTCTGCGGATGCTCGAGAAGGTCAAAGTGAGTTTGAGTTTGACAATCTGCACTATCGACATCGACAAAACAGAGATTCCTTCGGGGC
Source organism: Klebsormidium nitens (assembly GCA_000708835.1). Lineage (NCBI taxonomy): Eukaryota > Viridiplantae > Streptophyta > Klebsormidiophyceae > Klebsormidiales > Klebsormidiaceae > Klebsormidium > Klebsormidium nitens. Next base: position 35,501 of record DF237282.1, read on the forward strand.
AAACTTTTGATGATTGGTGAAAGATTTGGGCAACTACTGCAAGCTGGACGAAATTGTCAAAACAGAGAATCCTTCAGGCGGAAATGGTGATGATTGGTTTGATGATTGTTGGAAGATTTGGGCGACTACTGCAAGCTGGACAAAAAAGGTTGTGGGGATGCTGAAAAGAAGTCGGGGCGTGTCTAAGTAGACAAAATACTGGAGCGATCCAACAGCTTGAGAACAGTGGTGGTAGATCTAATGGTACGTGAAGCCAAGCCTTTTGACTGGGAAGGATTCTGGCGAGAACAATATGGTCAGTGTCTCGTTTATTTTGCTGAGCAGAGTGTATTGAAGCATGTTGAAGCCCAATCCTCACTTTTCTTAAAAATCTGAGATCCTAGTTTTACTCTTGAGACACGGAACCTGAAAATACCAGTTCACTTGTAAGCTGAGTGCCAGAGCCTGCATTCACAAGTTGCAGGTTCAGCCAACACTCCTCGAATCAATTTGAAAACCCAATCGGGATTTGCCATCTACAGGTCGCTGGCGCAAATGCGCCGCTTCGTGATTCTGTGCCCCTGCGCCTATCCATGCTGAGCGGACTGCGCCACCTAGAGCTTCACGGTTGCGATCTGTCCACTGCAGCAGCGCAGGGACTGGTGGAGTTGAAGCCGCAGCTGGAGACACTGGTCTGCGTGGATTCAACGGTGAGACCAGACTCCACCATCTGCAAAAAAACGGCCTCTCAATGTCGATTCTGAGAATTGGCTCAGGAGATTTAAAATACAATCATCAACAATCCTCAACAATCATCATCAATCAGGGCCTGCAACATTGGCCAGCTATAAGCGTGAGTCGCAAGCTGAGAGACGCTGTTCTGCAAGGTTTCACGGTAGGCACTGCCAACTGATTCGGCCCAAGAAACGTTATCGACCAAGGCAACTCTTTGAGCTCTTTCTTTGCAACCTGGCAAACGCAGAGACGCATTTCGTTTCTCTCCGTCAGATTGGTTTATCATCTACCCTCTGGTCAGGACTCCCGGTGCCGTTTGACGCAACGAAAGTGTTACCAGACCCTCGGACTTGAGTTGTGACACGTGGCATTTCTGGCCGCTTGCCGTTCGTCTGATTGACTCTTTGTCAAAGAAAATCTCCATCCTGATTGTCTTGGTCTGCGATGCAGAGGTTTTGGAGATTGTCGAAGGTGTCCGTCGTCTGGAACTTGGAAACCTCGCGCTGATGTTTTTCGCCCCAATCAACAACCTTCACCGAAGGCATTCCGTAGCAATTTCCGAAGTTGCTTTTATTCTTTTCATTCAGGACTCCCTGGCAGACTCTCGGCCGACAGCAGATCACCCCTGCCCAGATTCTGTATCTCCGCCTGCCCGGCTCCCCTGCCGGCTTAAGCGTAGCTTCTTTTTGTAGACAGTCACTGTAACATAGCTTCTTCCTTCTGCAAGAGGGGAAACTTGCATCCCGGCCAGATATCATTCTGCTTACGCAAGATGCACTGGCAGACCTACTGTAACTCGCAGATTTCTGCAGAGCGCCTAACCCAGCTTGCCTGCCCGCACGACAACCTCCGCTCCACGGGACGGTGTTCCTCACCTTGAAAAGCGGAAGGTCGTCATGCTCAGCGTGTTTCTTTTCTCCCTTGGCAGGACTCATTAGCAGACCTCCTAGCAGAGCGCGGTGCGCCCCTAATCCTCCAAACCCCGTGGTCCCGGCTAACCCGGCTAGCCTGCCCGCGTAACCACCTCCGGTTAATGGACCCCAGCCTGTGCTCGCTGCCAGTAGCGGACGAAATCGACCTCAGCCGGAACAACCTAACCACAGTGGCTAACCTCCATATTTGCGTGCGGTTAACCAAGCTGGACCTGGGGTTCAACTCGATCACGTCGCTAGTGGGGCTGAACAGGGTAAGCCACGTTTTTGCCTACCTGTGTACCTCTCAATCAAGGGAAACCGGCGCCGAGGAGTCACTCCGAATGGATGCGGAAAACAAATATTTAGAGCTTGGTTATGAGGGGATTCGTTGCACGCTTCTGTTCCTAGATCCAGGCGCACTTTGTCTGGAGCATACGGTGTCAAGTTAATAAACGGCACACCATAACGACGATTCAGATGCTTCCGGGAGTCCTTCGACGTGCTCGAAAGTTGATTGATGGCAGAGAAAGTCGAAGTACTGCTGTTTCCGGCGGTTGAGCCTCGTCTTTCGATGCGGCTTTCTTACGATTCAATTCTGAAGTCGCCCGCTTCCCGTCCCTTAAGAGTAGGTGCACGTGTTCAGCTCAGTCTGTGAGCCAACATCCCCTTCGTATTCGTCTGAGAAAGCTGTAGGCCCTCAGATCTTTCGGAAATCGACTTTCTGTCGTCTTCACCTTTCAAGCTCTCTCTTTGACATACAAGCTGAGAGCAATTCCTCGCGGATGTCTATCTGCTCCCTCGCCAGTAGCTGTGCCCCACAGAGTCACGTTGCGACCCCCGTCGCATTGTCCACAGGTGGTAGGGGCGATTACGCAGCTCATCCTCCGGGGCAACGGCATCCACTCACTCGCCGGTCTCGAGAAGCTGTACGCTATCGAAGCCCTCGACTTGGCGCACAATGTCATCGGGTCGCTCTCCGAAGTCGCTCGGCTGGGGCAGTTACCGTCGTTGACCCGGCTGTGGTTAGAGGGGAACCCGATCGAGCTGCGACGGAACTACCGAGCGGAGGTTCTGGGCCTGCTGCAAGACGGAGAGAAGGTGAAGCCCTGCTGTTGTATCTCCGTCTTCTGCTGGTTCTGGTGGTTTCTACTCGAATTGGGTCATTAGCGAAAACACTGGTGCTTATGACTTTGGAGACTTCCCCAAAACCCACAGATGGTGTGAGTTCTATTGTTTCCGTTCCGCTTTGTATCTTCTGTCATTTTCTGCTCGTTACTTCTCGGAGTGCTTCTCCTTCGTGACCCGATAGAGTACCCGACTAGCACCTATCCCGTATTTTGCCGGATGCAGACCCAGTTCTCTTTCGCTTCTCCAAAACATCCAGTGCTCGGGGCTTTGGCCCACCCGTTTTGAGTCACTGCTCAAGCAGCATCCACAAGCCCGAAGGAAAACTTCTGCTCAAGGACGCTTAGGGGCATACAAAACCACGTGAATTCGTCGAAGACCTTGTTCGGGGAGACCTTGTTCGCGGGAACCGTTTAAAAGTGTTAGAAGTTTTGGAAAAAGACACACTCGTGATCAGGATATGGCAATGAAGACACCGTCTTGACCCGTCGGTCACGAGGTTTTCAACTCCTTGGATGCCATCTACAACACAAAAGAAGGCGGCTAGCACCGCACGAAGCTTTTGTGAAGGTCCCCCGTGTTTTGAAGCTTCGGTCCACTATAATTAAGGTTGGTACAGCAGCAGCAGCGGAGCTCAGATTGAGTATTGCGGCAACCTGCGAACCAAGCCGGCCTTCCAGACTGCACTGAACACACTTTGGTAGGTCTCCAATGCGAGACGTCGACGACTTCTGGACTTCTGCGGACGAGACCTACGCATTGCGTGTGCACGTTGGATCGTCTTTCATTGCGAAGTACCTTTCTGTAATGTTTGGAGCCCCATCTTTGTCTTTTCCTCTTTGCTTTCCTTTCCTTTCCGGAAAGTTGTGCCAGATTCTCGACGTGGCCGTGTGTTTTAGTCCGATCGGTCGTCGTCTTGCTCATAATATTTATCTCATGGTCCGTTGGCAGCTATCAGTGTTTGCAGTTAGCTGACGTAGCATTGCTAGAATTTCGGAGCGTCAGTACTAAACCTCTTGCCCTCGGCCGGTCAACGGCGACCGGGCTGCGCACCATGTTCAGAACGCCTTTGCTTGAACGCCCACCTTGAGTCTACGACGGGACACCACGCTTATTGCGAGGACTTGTCCTTTGTGTAATGAGCAGATCACAAACGCCAAACCTCGTTTGAGGGATGCTGTCTAATTGCATTTATAAATTTGTCTCTGCTGCACCGAACTGAAAGGGTGAGCAACATTTTCCGAACCTTTCTGACCTTGGTTGCTCCGTATTTACCGCCGATGCCTTTGTCATAGGGATCTCAAGGGCCACGTTGCCTCCGGTCCGAAACTCAAACACTGCCTTGAAGACGACACTAAAACTTGGCCGCAGAGTATGGCAGGTTGTACGCATGTGCAGTTGTCGGAGACGCCAGCCTTCAGAGATGTTATCGGGTTCTCGATGACGAACGACGGTAGTGACGAGGCAAATTTGGCCTCTGATCACAGTGAGCGTCTCAATTGGCTGAAGTTGGCGCCGTTCTGCGGTAACTTGTTCTAGGTTCCAGCACGGTCTGCTTCCTGACGAGTCCCGTTGCTGTGTCAGTAGTCGGTATCATTGGAAAAAATGGTGAAGAGATTGCAACCACCTTAGTGATAATCAAAGACGTGTGCAACAGTAAGGCGGGTGGCCATGCAGATTGACGCCAAGTTGGATTTGCCCGTTACGCGGCTGAAACAAGTGATCGTGCTCAAAACCAGGAGCGGACATTGCCATCGTGCTCCCTATATCCACATGGGAAGCTCCAGAAACCACTGAAAGGTGACAAGTTTGACTTGAGGGCTGGTTCACGGTGCCTTGAGAAAGGGATTCCTCGTTGCCCTAGTATCAAGCCATTTTTTATGACATACCCGTAGCCGTTCCTTCTTTTTCCATTCTTGAGTGTGTCCTTCGTCTTGGAGTCACCCAAGAATCTTGACAAGGGCAATGAAGTGCGACCTTCTGACTGTCTGGGCAGAAAGGAGGAACACGCACGTTCTGACGCCTTTCCGTGGGGCTCAAACGGTATATGCGCTGATCAGTTGGGAGGCTGCTCTGATCTGGACAGCGCGTCGCTTCGGCCTGACGAAAAGTATGAATGGACTTTCTTGGCCACACCCTCAAAATTTGAGAGCTTCAGCAATTGATCCGCGGCCATGATAGAAGAACGCTTCCGACGTTGGTGGGCTCTTTGGTAAAGGAAGCCCAATGTCTCTCGGTTGAGGCCAAGTGAGGAGCAGGTCTGTGTTGGACTGGGGCAGCTCCGATGCGTCACAAAGGAAAAGACAACCGGTTTCGACAGATTTCTAAATGCCTCATCTTTCATAGTGGAAATCCAGCGAGCCTCCACACGGTGTGCGGTAACTTTGAAGTGGTATTTGTTAGCAGCGATGTCATTCGGTGACACATGCTTTTTCGGCGAGGGGATGTTGCATACTCACCGCCATTTCCTTCCAGGGCGCCGATTTGCCTATGGACGGGAAAGATCGCCCGGTTAAGTTGGTCCGCTTTCGATGCCAGCCTGTTCTACTCCGTTCCCAGCTTTTGATTGAGCTCATGATGTTGATTGAAGATCTTGACCCGGGATCATCCTACTGTTGATGCGACCACGATATCCAATGGCTGTAATGATTGTCTGCAAACTATCGGGGCAATGAAAGGGAGACGTTGACAAAATTGTCACCGATACAGGACGAACGGATGCCCGTCGAAATCTGACTGGCCGCTTTGGAATACTCAAACAAGCTTCATTCTTGTTGCGAAAGCACCGGTACGTGCTGCTGAGACAGTTCGGTGTGCGATTTGACTTTGCAACAGCTCTCCGTACATCGTCATGGGTATGTCGGAAGTAACGCACGTCCATCATTGTTAAGCCCCTTGATTGCAATCGTTTCAGACTTCGCGAGCCACCCCCTATCAGGTAGCCCTGCCGACATGTCACATAACGCGTCGAGGGGGCTTTGCTGCTGGAACTCTATTTCCTTATTTCCGTGTGGCCATTGTCACCAGCCCTCTTGTAGCCCTGCGTGTCTGGACAGTCTGCACTTTGGGCTCATTCTTGTACAGCCCGTCGGTTTTCGTATGTTGGCAAAAGTTTACTCCATGTTGACCTGACACCGTCTCACTTCCTTACGACAGGACAACGCCCCCTTAATTTCTTTGGTAGAGGCATCTAGACATGGTGTCGTTTTCCTTGCGCGTCTAGTGATATCCTTATATTTTGGCCTTCTCCCGATTGCTTACGTATCAGCTGAGGTCGAAATTTTGCTCACGCAATCATGGTTTGCCTTTTGTGCGAGCAGACAATCTACACGAGCACAATAAAACGACGGCAAAAGAAATGAGCTTTTTCATTTGTCAGGCGTGGACTCGGGCACCCTTAGTCGTGGGAAATTCAAAGCATTTGCTAGCTTACTCGGCCGCTTGCTAATTGTTCCAGGCTTGTGGCTTGTTTTTCCAAGCCATGAGGAGTGATTCTCTGTGTTGCCGGACCAAGTACCGCAATATAAGAGCCACGAGATGCGACGCTGTGTAAATTCAGTTTCGAGGACATGACGTCAGTCTGACGTGAAGTCTGTTATGTGTATAGAAACGTAATGTATGGACACGTTGAGCCCGCGTCATGTTTTTGATATGGCCGAACAAGCGTCCTCTGTCTAATTTCGAAGGAGACGACGACAATCAGAAGAAAGACTCGCAAGCTAGCCAAGCCAGTCTCTCTAGGGGGGCCGTTTGTTGATGTTGGTTGTGAATCTGTTACCTGTGTTTTGCCAAAGTGGTCGATTTGGTACCCAACCTACGACTTGAATTCATTTTCTCACTGGATTTGAGGCAAATTGCTATCTTAAGCAGCTAATTAGAAGCTTTCCTTCTCAGCATTGGGTTTGCTTTCGGCGGCAAATCGTAAGCTGTGGTCGCATTGAGCGGAGTCAGCATAAGAAACGGGCTTTTTGCTGCAAAACTTTTCACCGAATAGATTTGACGCTCTAGCGTACAGAATCCTTTCCAAAATGGCAGTGTGTCACGCTTCTGTTGCTTGGATTGTTGTTCTGACTCCAGAAAACGTATCCGCTTTTGTGGTCTATATCAGCGCTCTTCAGATCTGACTTGTCGTGCCTCGCAAGCCTCCTGTCGTGCAGACTTTCATGGAGGCTTCAAGCCCAGCCACACTTTCAGTGCCCTCCTGTCCTTTCTCACCAAGAGCCACGCTGTTATCCAATACGCGTGTGCTTGCTTTATCGCCGCATACGTGGCGTATAGATCCTCACAAAGCTTTCGCTCATGCCTGACTCTGATGCATCGTCAGGAAACCGCTTGCTGATGTCTCTTTCCTGTTTTCTAAGTGAGGACGGCGGCAATGAAGAATGCTGATGACCATAAGGTCAGTCTGCTGCAGTCGATTGTCGGATGCCGTCTGATCGGTGTTCCCCGTCCTCTTGGGGGCCCATCTGATTCAAGGACCTGCGGAGCAGAAAAGTTCCGAATCGTCGAAAGGCCGAACGAAGTAGTGGCCTTTTATGGTGCGTCGAGAAAATTGCGTCTTTCTTGACCCCGGTGCTACGTGACGACTAGTTGAGCTTTCTAAGAGTCACACTTGCCACTCGTTCACAGAGGTTTCTTTGATGGTCCTTTTGAAACGACCGCCCTTGATGGACATCTGCAAGGCGATGCAAGCTGCCATTAGAGTTGGCGCACATACTCCATGCTTCTGCGTTGTGTTGCACGGAATTCCATATCTCTGCCCTGGGCTATTTTGATGAAAACCGCGCACCTAAAATGGTCCGCAGAATACGAGTGCTGGGCTCAGCGCGGCGTTTCTGCTGGCGCGCCAAACTCTCAATAGGGGGAAGAATTCCTGATTCTTTTGCTGGATTGGCGGTCAAGCGTGCCTGCGAGTTGTGAAGCGACGGCCGTGATTCCATCTCTGACTGGTTCAGGCTCTGATTCGAATTTGAGGCCGTCTTATGATCGTCCTTTTTCGATTCGAGGGCATCTCCTTTGAAAAGTACCACGGGTCGTCTAAGAGTGTGCAGATAACGAGTGGTAGGTGTTTGTCTGGCGCTGCTCTCTTCTCACCTAAAGGTGGAGGGAAGGGGACTTTAACACCCCCGTCTTTTGACGCAATCGCAATCAAGCTGAAAGATGGACGCAAGCCAACACGTATCTGCTGTTTTATTGCAAACGAGAAGCTTCCCCTATACTGCCTTCAAAGTCTCCTGTTAGCCAGAATAGCGCAGGATACCGCACAACCTCTTGACTGCTTTCTGTCAGGGCCTTACTCCTTTAACCAGCATCTCAACGAAGGTTTTGCTATTGGGCCGTTCAAGCGTGGTCCGACGTTACTCAGACGCTGCACGAGATACGAATCCGCATCGTTCCGCCAGCGTGACGACTTGATGTCTAGCCTAAAAAATCAGCGCGCCAGGCCGATCACAGCACTTTTGGCATACGCCACTGTTTGCTCCTGTTTCAACCTGACTTGCGTCCCAAAGTTTCGATTCGAAGCGAAGGCTGGATGGAATGATGCAGTGAACAAATGTAGGACATCCGAGGGAACGGTCTGAATCGTTCTGATAAGTTGAGACCGAGGGCAAGGATGAGCCTTTCTGAGTTCCGCTCAGTGGTCGGTGCGACTTCTCTGATGCCAATTGTTCTTCAGAGTTTGTCTAATCTTAATTTAGTCGCGAGCCGAGTCGGCTGGGAAAAAGCGGGAACAATGCCGAGGATGAGATCTGCACGTCTTTCTCCTGAACGTCTTTCATATCTCACTTTTTCCAGCACGGTATTCTCCATGTCGCTTGCATTTACTGCCAAGTAGTCAAAGCGGACACCTTCTGAACTCGATTTCAACGCCTTGCGTGCGCCTTGTGAACACGTCACTCGTTTCTTAAACCAACAGATCCGTAATTACGCTCGCCCTTTTTCAAGTGCTTGCTGTCCGAGGCTTGCATCAATGGAAAGCTTTCTGGCATTGAAGAACCAACTCTGACCTGCGGGTCAATGGACTGGAAGTTTGGGCTGACGCCATATAAAAGCCATCCTGATATCAATTATCTTTCTTGAACGAGATTGTTCGCTAGCATAGGGACGACAGTTCTGCGAGCTGGTCAAACGCAGTGCGTCCGGCAGACGTCACCACTGCTATTCTGATCGCATCATAGCGCAAGGTTTGAAGCGTCTTGTGCGTTATCATCAACCGACGCAGTAATGATGTATTTGAAGTCCAAGAGGATTCTCTTGCCAGTCGGCCTGTATGGCCTGTATGCTGGAAATTGTCCACAAGCGATGGCAACGACGAACTTTTCTGAGCTGATGTTCATTGTTCCAATAATTCTGACGCCGCCATGTCAACCTTAGCTTGTTGGTTTTAAGTTCGTAGAAAGTGGATTCGGCCGAGTTAATCGTGAGGAACGCCGCTCCGCAAGAGTTTGGCTGCTTGCGAGGTTTCGAAGGCTTTGTCGTGCGTAGCTCGTCGGCGGACTGGCGAGATCAGGTTTCAGCGATCAGCAAATCTGAAACTTCAAGTTTATGCTTCTCGTTACTGGCCTCTAATTGGAGCTTTTAGGATTTTTCAGTGCCCTCGCAAGTGCCCACACTTGCGGATGGTTTACTTCGAATTCCCAGACCGCATAACTTTCGCCTGCTCTTGCCTGTGGCGATCACGCTGCTTAGAGCTTGACCGAAAGCGGTCACCGTTCATTTGTGCTTGTCCCGACTGCCGTTTTGTCGAGCCCTTTCGGCCGAGTCCTTGCCGCGTTGTGCCACTATACAAAGACACCAAAGCAACAGTGCAAAAAGCAGGGCAGAATTCCTTGTCCGATCAGAGCCGAGGCTAAATCGGGCTTTGCAGTCTACCTCTTTCTAACGCTGTAAGAACACGTTTCCTCCAAAACGGCATCTTCCGCTGAACCATCTCTTTCTTTTGTACCGTGTCTGCAAAGATTTAGCTGCCCGCTATGGGGACGACGCCTTGCCTTGGCACCCAAGAGCCTTTCTTCCTTCGATTCTTCTTTTTCTCGCCGATTTGAAAAGACCCGCGCCGTAAACTGCGAAGGTTCTCATGTCGCCGGGAGCATAAACAACCGTCCTCTGAATGACACGTTTCTCCCTTTGCAGGTGAAGCTGGACGGCCGGCACAGCTCCACCTTCGAGCGTTTCGCGATCCGCACTCAGCAGAGGCGCAACGCTCGCGCGCCCCGCTTTCCGGAGCCTGTGTACCCGTCTGGAGCTTACGTGGCGGCCGTAGAGAGCGCCACGTCAGAGGGCAAGGAAGCGCATCCACATGTACATAAGGTGAGGGCAGTAGTCACAATTGCATCTGTTCCGCTTGTTTGCCGGTCTTGGACTTGAGGAAAGCAGGGGCTTATCAATGTGTGACTGCATGGTCCTTCATAGGGGCCAGCCATTCTGGGGATCTGGAGATTTATTCGCATCGCTTCTGGGGCCATAATATGTCACACCATAAAAAGGTTGTTTCTTTGAGGCGGCAAGATTCGATCAATGGCATAGCACGGGTGTGCTTTCGAAGAGCACCCGGAATGTGTCGAGAGCTTAGAAAGCAGATTGATTTGTTCGGTTTGAACCTGGCAAGAATGTTCAAAGGGGGCATGCCGTGTCATACCAGCTTCGCCCTCGCCGTTTATAGGCTGGTACCATCAACCAGAATTGAACGGAAGCCTTGTTTGAAGCCTTGTGGTTCTGCTCCTTCAAAGTGAGCTGTCTGCTGAAAGGTAGTCTTTGACGGTTTCCAAGAAACATTTGCCTTGACCTCTGCACTTACGTTCATGGGTCTGGTTCGAGTCCAGTAGAATTGCGGAGCCCGACACCATTAGGAACAAAGTCGTCGTACTCTATAAAGATCGCACCCAAAACCATGCCTTTCACGGCACTGTTTCAGGCACCCTGACTCGACGCGATGGCGCATCACTTTTCTCGTCGATGTCTTTCGAATCACGCTGCTCTTTCGCATTATCGGAACCAAGCCCAGCCAAGTCGTAAAGCCCGACGAAGAGCCAAGAACCCCTGTCAGAACCAAAAGACCAGCAGAACCTGAGATGGATCAAACGATTGAATCTTGGTGAAGTCTGCGCCTCCTCGTAATCCAAACCCAGTGCTCTTTCGTAGACAACCGCAGATCTGGCCTACCCGTAAAGCCAACCCAGAGAACGTTGAAGATGCTCTGGACGAAGAACCACGAACCCGTCCCATACTTCGACAAGGTTGAAGTTTTACCACCCATATGACTCGGCGCAAACCCTGTCTTTGTACTTTTCATTCGAGCGCTCGCTTGTCGATTGCCGCAGATCGTTGAACAAGCTCCCGACAAAGACCCGACGACTCCTCTCAAAATCCCGTAAGACTCAAGAAGGATGATTTGTGCCGCAAGAACTTTCTGGCGGAAGCTAGTTCTGGTGTTTTTCTGTTCTAAACTCTCGCTCGTGGCATCGCAGATCAGACCCACCCGCATCGCCGAGCCGGAGATCGTGGATGAAGCTCCTGACGAAGACTCGCGAACCCCTCCCAAGACCGCGTGTATAATGGAGCACCCGGAAGAAGACCCCGAGCGCATGTTTAGCGTCCGGGCGTTGAAGCACAGCCCTCCGACACGTGTCAGAAGCCCATTGGCCGAAGAGGCGTCCCCCCCAGAAGCGACCACTTCTTCAGCGGAAGAAGAGCTCGCAGGCGACCCGCGCTTTGTCGAGAGTGTGAATAGGCCCCCGTTGCTGTTTAAAAGCCCAGGTTCCGGAATCGTGGAGGGTTTTCACACCCCGGTTTGGACCGCGGAAGAGGGGCCGAGCGGTGGGAGTACTCCGCGGAGTGTGAATAGGCTGCCGTCGCCTGTGGCGGATGCGACGCCGGGCAGAGAAGGTGCGGAAGAATTTCACATCGCGATGTCAGTCTCAGAAGATGAGTCCAGCAGCAGTACTACGGTGGCGAGTGTGAATACGCCCCCCTCGTCTGGGGCGGAGTACGAGGCCCCTAGTCCGAACGAGGGTGAGGGTATTCACACACCAAGCGTTTTAGGGGCAGAGCAGTTGAACTGGAAGACTGCAAACGGGAACGTAAATGAGGTCCAGATCGGGGCGGCTTCCATCTCTGAGGGCACACATAAGCGGGATCCCTTCGGGTTGGGTGTAGACGGAACGGGGCCAAAGTTGGGCTCGTCAGAGAATCATGAGGAGCGCTTAACGACTGCGGCGGGAAGGGCAAAGGATTTGCACGGAGACCCGAGATCCGGTCTGATTCAGAAAGGAGGGTACGAAAGAGGGGGGCTTGACAGAACCGGTCAGAAGCGTGGTGCGGAAAGATCGGCTCTTCGGCTGGAAGAGCCTTCGCACGCCGGGACGGCAGTCATAAACGAAAAGATTCCGGTCAAGCAGGAGGAGAGGGGTCGGAAGGATTGGGTATCCGGTGGCAGGGAAAGCGAACCCCCCCTGCGAACGAAAAAGAGGCCGGGGATAGGGAACGGAAGCAGTGGAACGGAAGAGTGGTGTCGGTCGGGGTCGGAATTGCCCGGTGTTTGTCAAAGAGGAGGCCTTCGCCATCTAATCGTAAGAACCGCAGTGGAAACGGACACGGAAGAGAGTCAGAAGTGTTTGGAGACGCCTACGCCCTCAGAGGAAGAGATCGACGTCGTAGAAAGAAACGCGCTCAAGGCAAAGAATGAAGGGGCAGCGGAAGGAGGGAGTTTAGGAAGCTTAGATTGTGCAGGTGACCGGGATCCGGCACTAGCATCAGGATTACTACTTACAGAATCTGCGGTTAAGGAGCAGCCAAAATCGCTCGAGTCGCCCGACACGGAGAGCCTTCTATCAGCTAGTGGTTCAGGTTCGGATCTACTAATAGGAACCCGCACTCAGGAAGCTTCTGATGGCGATTTGAAGTCAATCGAAAATAGTATCATATCGTCAAAGCCCAGCAAACAGGCAAAAAGGAGGAGCAAAGCACGCGTCGTAAATCTTGACGCCTAGATTAGAGACCGTACAGGACTGGAACGCGGCCCTAACAAGCAGATTATCATATGCATCACTGAGTCAACTTTGCGCCACATCGAGTGGCCCGGCCCACACAAACCATGATCTAAACATTGTTCTCTTTGCTGTATTATAGTATATCACATCATGCATCGCATCTCACTTTGCAAGATCATTATGGTGAGGTCATTTTGACCTATGTCCAGTTTGCAGAGGGTGGGGGTTGGGGGCTTGCCACGGACTGGGCAGCGGGAGGGGGGGTTCTTGGGGCTTTGGCCGGCCGTGGTCGAGCCGCAGGCTCGATCGAAATATTGTGCAATAATCAGCTAAAAAGGGGATTTTCAGGGCCCGGCAAAATTTTTGCGAAATATAAACATTTATGTAGCCGAAGGGGGCGGGGGGCCGCTCCGCTTATCCTGAGCTTGAGGCTGGCAAGGGAGGGGGGGGGGGGCTTCAGTGGCCGTTTGGGTCCCAATGGGCTCTGGACTGAACATAGGGGGTTCACTTCAAAATGACCTTACCCTTATGTACTGGGTTCGTGTATTCCATCATGCATAGGCCCGCCGGCCGGCTAGGTTCTCGCTAGCGCGCGTGTGTTAACTGTGCATGGCAATGCACGCGCCCCGCGCAGCTCCCAGTGACATGGCGGAAGCAGCTACTACAACGCTGTCGACCGGGGCTTCTGTATATGCACGGCATGCATCAAAACCATGTGCAGAATTGTATCGAATGCACGCGACGCTGTTCCGCGCGCGGTGCATATGGGGCCTGGAAATCGCGTACGTCATGATTGTACGTACGCGGTACTTCCACCTTTGCGCGCGGGTCTGGAACACATCTAATGTATATTAGTACGTGACTGCATGAGTGAACTTGGAAGGACTTCATTCATCGATCGCAATTGGTAGTCAACTTATTGACAGGATATGAATCATGCGCTCCTTCTGTATAGTCGGTTGAAATTTATGTTAGGTAATGATAAAGATCTGGCTGCATGTTGAACCGTCCGTCAGTGTAGCAATTAGATTTGCATAACATGGAGACTTAGAGTGTACTGTACATGCTCAAGTCATGGTACGTGTGACGAATAGCTAGATTACGTGAATTTTGTAGAAGAATCAAAGACGCAACCGGACCGTCAGAAAGGCCAACGGTCAAGTGTAGTAGCTGACGAGCTTTCAATGAATGATCGTCTTTAGAATCAGAAGTAAATGTGCTAAAGCGCCATCTATCTCCTTTCATGTTCTGGATACGGAGCTTAAGGGCTCATCAACGAGTTCGGCAACCTTGCACAGCCTGAGCTCTCAAAGCGATTGTTGTCCTGAGAGTTCATGGAGGCATCAAAAGGATTTGCAAGATATATTACTGAGATGAACCGAGACGGCACTGTTTCTGACTCATCAACAATTCTCAAGCTGTCCTTGCTGTTTGTTTCGCTAGTCGAACCTTGTCGACCGACTCCTGGGACTTAGTGTAACACAAAATCGACACGTGGCTGTCTCTTAAGTGTCGGTCGACCCTTAGAAGGTCCCTCCCCAGGATCCAACTCTGCATTACCACAACCCCGCTCCTGCAGCTTCCTGGAAAAACCCTTGCCGTAACCACCTGTTGACCCTGTCAAATCCCACTCCGTAAACCCGCCGAAACCCTCGCCGTTTAGCAGACGAGCTGGACGCTGTTGCAGCCAATCACGACTTTGTTGAAGGCAGCGCTCGGGAGGCCGTTGCTCTTGGTGGGGCACCGGTAGCCGACCTCCGCGTGGCCGTTGCACATCTTGACGCAGCAGCCGTCGTTGCTCGGGGAGTTCCACCTGGGCAGAAAAGGGGAACCGGGGGATTAGGTGGGAATTGTGGGAACTGGAATTTTGGGGATCAGGAATTAATTTGAGTGGGGTGGAAATTTGATTTTTAGAGAGGGGAACTCCACCTGGGCAGAAAGGAGGAACCGTGAGAAACAGTGGAAGTGGGCACAGAGGGAGACGAGGTGGGCACAGAGAGAGACGAAGTGGGCTTAGCAAAGACCGACGATTCAAAAACGAGAGCGGAGAATTCTACCCGGGCAGGATGGCGGGACCGGGGATCAGGAAGGGGGGACATGGAAAGGACCGGGCTGTGACGGGACGAACCGGGCTAAGCAACGACCGGCGATTGAGAAAAGCAAGCTGAGCTTTTTACCTGGCAGGATGCGCATGTCCAATGGCGGGACCGGGGGACAGGAAAGTGGGCACGAAATTGAACCGGGTTATGACAAGACGAAGTGGGCTGAGCAACGACCGGCGATCAAGAAAGCTAGCGGGAGTACCATCTTAGCAGAAAGACGAACCGGAGATCAGCGTAAACGGGTCCCTGCCAGAAAGAGACCGGGGGACCAAAGGACAAATCGAGGGTCAGGGCGACTGCGGCTGCGGAGAATGAACAGGGGGATCAGGGGCAAAATCTATTATTGCATGAAATGATGAGAGATCGAGACTGGCGTCAAAAGGCAAACGAGTTTCATCGGAGAACGGACTCAATGAAAACTCTCGAATCTATTGGAGGGGATGTTTTTCGAAGTGAATCGGCCAGTCAGTGGGTCTCTGAAAAGGATCACAGCGTGGAGCTACGACAAAGAAACAGCTACCGCCGATTGTTTTCACTGGCGTTACAAACCACAGACTGCGCTGGACCCCACAGTCTAGTTGGTTATGTCACCGCTCATCTTTCATCACCAGCCAGATTTTGATCCAGATCGACGACTCATCGAGAATCTCACCATGCAACGTGTCACACCGAAGCACCATCCGCACAAGAGGGGAGGTGTCGTTTGAAGTAATTAATAACATCAAGATAGTTAAAAGGATTGATGAGCAAGCTTGTCTACTTCTTTTGGAATCCAACGACACGTCCTGGCTGCAAGATACCACACGGGGCGAGTCCGACCTTGACATGACTGCCGAACAGAACACGATGTCCGGAATGAAAAGAGTTTGGTAAAGCTTTCCCGTTCAGCAGGAACGCCAATGTATCCAACGCGTGCTTAAGCTTATGAGCAGACAACACGAGGAAAGACACTTCGAAGGCGTCAAATTTTGCTGCTAAAGCTTCGAATCACAGGATGAAAGCGTCCCATGAACATTACGAGAAATTCATCGCCACTATGTTGGTTTTCCAGGTAAGCTTATCACAGGGAGAAAGCTTTGAAGATGATGATGAACCTGGAATGCGTCTAATATTTACACTACAGCTGCGGAAAGTCCGCCATTCTGCATGCATTCAGACACAGGCACAAGCAACCTGCAGCGCCGAACTGACAGAACCCGTCGAAGGAGAACGTGGACCAAATTCGGCCTTTTCGAAACCCCCACCATTTTGTACCCAGGACTGCGCACAAGTGTACCTAGCTTCTCCCGGCCGCACTGACTTGGGGACCAGCACTTCCCCGGTACCTCCCGCAGACCACAGCCGTTAGTAGTTCAGGTTCAACGTAAGTACCGGGTACGATTTGACCAAAATCAGGACCCCGGACTCAGCAACCCGGGTGGCGGGCCCACCCAGGGTCGAGAGGGTACTAAAGCTTGGCAGGGTCTAAAAAGTGCAAATTTGGTCCACGTTCTCCTTCCACGCATTCTGACAGGATCAGACACAGCAAGTGCCCGCTTACGACCATATGCCAAAACTGCGCCATGAACGTTAGATCGCACTAGTACCAACTTACAACCGAATTCACTTTTCTAGCAGGCTATCAGAATCTTCGGTTTCCAAAAGGAGGGCAACGCAGGACCCCGCCTTAGATTTGAATTCTGTCACTACAAGCGCGTTGAAGTTGTAATCCGCCACCCTGTTTCATTGAAACTCCGGCGCGCTTCATTGGCCACTTTCAGGCGACCGAAGTTGAACAATCGGTGTTCCCTGGCCTAAAATCATGTTGACATTGGCTACCGCAGTTGATGATTCTGAGAACGGTGACTCGATTCAAGCAAGCCGTAAGGTCTCTGCATTCAATTTGAGAACCTTTTTGAGCGAACACTTACTAGGCAACTGCATACTGTCTGGTCACAGAAAAGCCGGCCGGGCATCTCAAGCTGACTAGGACTTAAAAAAACAGATTCTAGTATGCTCGTCGAACTTAAAGGCGCACTATGTGTAATTGAACCTCGAACGGAGGGCATCATTCAGAACTTTTGATGAAGCTCGATTGAAAATAACGCGTCCCGTGCAGATACTGTTAATCGCCCATAAGTGGAGTGTTTTCAGGTTGGACTCGAAGGAATGAAGAGGAAAGAAGTCCCGATGACGTCGACGAGGGTAGTTTTGGAGAAATAGAGAAGAACGAAGCTACTTGGAAAAAGCACAGGCCAACTCGATCAGGGACAAGCTGAAGCATTTACAAGAGAAGCTTCGCGTAGTACAAAACCAACAAGTGCTGTCGATAGACTACAACAAACGGTCGTTTCGTCCTTGCTTCGTTCGAGCCCAGCAGGCGGGAGTCAGAGCTATACTGTCGACTTGCTGTGAGATCATTGCCTATCTCCTGGAACGTCTAAACTTGCGGATTGAGTATTAATAGGGTATACTACGACTATTGGACAGCACGTCAAGGGTATCCAACCTGCACGAATAGCGCGCTTTATCGAGCCGCTAATTCGGGTTGCCTTCAGGGAAGTGGGACCCCATATTTGGAGGACTTTTGACATATCCTTGACAACTTTTCGCAGATACTAACCTGCGGCCTGCCAGTGTCTTTCACGAAGATAGGGTTGGGGGTTCCGCGCCAAACCCAAGTGACCGATCGAACCCATGTGTATCTGTGGATCTCATGCATAATCAGAAGCTTGAAGCGTTTCATGAAACAATATTATGGACAGATGCGCAACGGACTATTCATTGAATGATTGGCAACCCTGAGAAGTCGTGATATTGGCCGTGGATGAAGGCTAGAGAGCGCAAAGGAGCCAGCGTACTTCATTGTGATAACGATGAAGAAGCATAGCGAATGAACACGCTAAAACCGTTTCGAAGATGGCCGCGCCTGAGTGCTGGATACAGGAAATGCTTTAGTAGTTGGCCACGACAAAGGACCGTAAAGCATTTCTACAAGCACGTCAGAGTGTGAGTCAGCCTATCCAAAGCTCTTAAATCGCCAATGCCCCGCCACCCCCCCGCGGGCCGCCGAGCGGACGGCCGCAGCGCCCACCGCCAGCTTTGCGCGCAGGTGCCTCTGGTCACGCAGCAATCTCTGCTCTTACGTCTTTAGTTAGGTGCCAACGGCCAAGCCGGAACTAGCAGACATGATGATAAACTGGGACAGCGAGACGGCTTCACTCTGTCAGCTGACCAGGCTCCGGATAATGAGCACCGCTTTCGCTCACGTCGCCCCCCGAGTGGGCTCGCGACAGTAACAGATAGACTGGTGGGCGATCCGGGTAGCAGGAAGTCCCGTAATTGACTTGCTCTATATGTTTGAAGTACATCCGCCTTGGGTAGGCCTCTCAGCCACTCAATTGAGTACGTATCAGAAACGTCAGGCCCAGTGATCTGCCGCCGAAAGGTCGTTTTTTCAAAGAAGCAAAGAAGCAAAACCTGTCTTCCTTATCGGTCGCATGCCGAAGGCATCTGAAAGACCACCACGGTGGTTACGAAAGGCCTTTCGTGAGAAAGTTGCGACCAAGAATGTCTCCGCAAACGACCAGCACATAAATCGAGGCGCCAGCTGCAATGTAATCAATGCTTGATTGAGTACATTTTCAGGCACTTCTGTGCCAAATCTACGTCAGGGGTGCGCACTGTGCTTATTCTGAAGCGCCGGGGCAATTACAAGCGCGGCTTAGGGTTTGGAATCCGGTGATCAGTGATCCTTTCGATTAGGGAAGTGGCTCGGGGTTCTCTGAACCAAGAGTCGTTGCGCATGGACACATACTCGAGCTAAGCTGACGCTGACATCCATCATGATCACGAGCATGATAAGCGCTCACAAGCATGCATTAAGCTGGTCAGGCTAGACGCATGCATGATGCGTTTGCGCCAAACTTGCCGTCCCAAGCTCAATCAACATCTGAAAAGCCAGTGGCGTCAGATTTGCAAAGTGCGCTCAAGTTCACTGGGCTCAAGCGTCCCACGCCATAGCAGGTCTTCACTGCCACAGATCAGGGCGTGGGTGAAAATCAAAAGATGTAAAGTCAGTCCGGTTCCTCGGAAGTTCGCAGCCAAGCGCCAACTTTTAAGTCGATTTGGATCCACTTCCGCCTCTTCGAAGGTTAGACGCGCCTCCCTGAAAACCACTGGCAACTCCAAACAGAGGCAATGACCGCGAGCCCTACAAAACGAATGACGAATTTGTATCTGCGGTGTGAGTAAGCTCCATTAAGGTGTCCATGAAAAGGCTCGAAGTTCCTGCCTGGGCAAACGCGCCATCCCGTAATGTATGCGCGCGCATGTTCCCGCCACTGGGCCCCGATGCAAGCCATCCCGGCCCAATCTTACTTGCCAAAGCAATTGGGCTGGCAAAGAGATGAGGGCTAGCTGGGACCGCACTGACACAATCAGAATCACTTTCTTTCCAGTACTCAACCCCGACCTTCTAAAACATACATGTTAGGCTTGATAGGAGCGGTGTCAAAGTGTGACGTGTCACGTGAAGACGCGCCGAATCCGCCACGCGGAATTCAGGAGCGGAATCCCCAGTGTCGGTGCAACCTGGCCGCGGCCCCTGGCGGCGGAGTTACGTCGATCAGCAGCCAGGTAAGCGTTCACACAAAACATTCCCCACCGCCACAGTCGATTCTCAAACACGTCCGATCTTTAACAACAGTAGCTGCCAACATATTGACCTAGCGGGGGCTCCAATCTGGTGACCATGAAAGCTTCCCCGTCGCTTCCGCTCAAAAACCCAAAACGTATCTGGGATCTGGGGTGCAGTTGGAGGCGTCAGAAACAGAAACTTGAACAGATTTGTTAGCCGATGAGAAGAAACGTAAATTCTTGGGTGCGTGTTT
This sequence comes from Klebsormidium nitens, assembly GCA_000708835.1. Lineage (NCBI taxonomy): Eukaryota > Viridiplantae > Streptophyta > Klebsormidiophyceae > Klebsormidiales > Klebsormidiaceae > Klebsormidium > Klebsormidium nitens. The sequence continues at coordinate 55,216 of DF237282.1, forward strand.
GACACACATATACTTTGTCAAAGCCAATGGTACAATGGCCTCGGTCGGGTGCGACAGAGCTGCTTTGGGAACCGACAGCTTCCCGTGCAGGTGACGTCGTCACTGCCAGATTGCCTCAAAGCTGCCGGGAAACATCGGTTCAGCGTACACGCACATCAATTCAATGAACCATGAATTTCTTGAAGAGCGTTGGCCACATTAATACGGTCTGCCTCACACGTCAAATCGAAGCACAAAACCCTAAATAAGTTACTGAAAGACACTATTTAACGCCACGCGTCTCAATCACGTCTCGCCTGACTTGGAGTGGCTTGCGAATGCTTTCGTGGCGGAGAGAAAGATGAAGATCGAGCAAGCGGGGGACAGCACCACGTGGTCCGCTGAGACGAGGGCGACGTTGGAGGCGGACATCCGCCACGCTTTCTTTGAAAGCAAGGCGAAGGCGGACACGCTGCTCGGCAAGGGAGTGGTTCGCCCCCTCTTCGACCCAGACAAACCACCAAGGTTAGATTCCTATTCTCCTCTATGGTAAGGCCTATGGCCCCCCGGTTAAGTTCTGACGAGTGTCCGAATGCGGTTGAATTGGAACAGGACTAGAACTAAGTTGAGAATTCTGGAATCCCTGGGATGGCAGGCTTCGCTCGATTCATCACTTTGCCGAGCAACAGAAAAGTGTTCCCTCAGTGCTCGACAGCGAAGTAGAAGGCAGGGACCACTTCGAAGTAATTCGACTGACTAAATGTCAGAGCCCTGTGGCCTAAACCTCAGATTAGCGGATTGAACCTAAGAATCGAGGTCGGTTAAGATCTGGCTGTACGAGCCGTTAAGAAAGTTCGTTAGGAACAAATTCCAGAGCCCTCTGGGCACAGCCGAGAAAGTGCTGACTCGAAGTAGTCCTGAGCATGTTGCTCGGCCATGTGCGCCAACATGACGTCACCTGTTGTGGCTTAATGCCGAGCCCTGTGGGCATGACTGTGAACAGAATTGCTTCTTTAGGAGAATTAAGGGCAGAAGGCCCGGCCATGTGAGCCATAATTGGGTATAAACGCCTCTCGAGATGTGAGACAAGCCTATAAAAGGCAGGCATGTGTCCTAATGCCGGTTGTGCCGGCCTGCAGGAGGAGCAACAACAAGAACAACCAGGGCAACTGGAACCAAGGCAACTGGAATGCCCCGCAGGGCGGAAGGCAGAACTTCGGAGGCGGACAAGGTGGCGGCCGCGTTAGGTTTGGCCGCGGCTTCGAAGGAGATAGAGAAAATCAAGGAGATCAGGGAGCGGGACAAAATAGAGGCAACAGGTAAATTGCTGAGTGGTCATAAGTTCAGGGCCACGTGAGCGTGACGTGCTTCTCAGAAAGAACTTACAAATTTAGAAAAGTACCAATGCAGGCAAGCGAGAGAACTTTAAGAGTTCGAGCTGGAGAACTTTTAGTTAGTCGAACCAATACCTTAGTCCCTGCTAACAAGCTGCTTTAAGAAAAGGATCCGAATTTGTTTTTGAAGTCCGCTCTGGTCCTTTCGAGGCGAACCCCGGCGCATGTAATCTAGAATTCTAAATGTGTCACGTGTACACTTTGCTTCAGAAATGAATGGGCTTGAAAGGAGTTCAGTTCTGGTAAAGTACCGACATGAGTTTCTATGCACGACCTTCGAATTGCTGATGCATCACCGTCGTGATGGCAGCAACTCACCGCCTGTGACGTCAGCGGCCGCGGCGCCGCCCGCGGCGGAGCCCTGTGGGCCCGACGCCGAGCGAAATTCGCTGGCCCAACTTGAAGCTGCGCACGAGTCCTCAGAAGTTGCTCCAGACTTCGAACCTGCTGGAGACGCTGGGCACAGCTTCGAGTCCGCTCCTGACGAAATAGATCTCGACGCTGATCCGTTAACCAGCGTCGGTAGTCTCTCAGATGCGTCAGATTGGGACTTCGAGTTCTTCTCGTCTCGTTTCACGCCACGTGTCGCGGCGGCCCCGGACGCGGAGCAGCTCGCCCGCGACCTGAGGTCCCTTCTCACGGAAATAGAAGCCGGGCCGTAGATTAGCGCGATGCAAGAAGAAGAGCTGTCCGCGTGGCTTAAGTCAGTTGAGGAGAGGGTGCACCCGGTGGAGAGTTTCGTGGCGGGCAGCTTTGGACGACATCTCCCCGTTTGGGAAGAGCTGCTCAAGGATTCAACGCGGCCTGCTTTGAGAACGGTCCTGTCTTGGTTACGAAACGGCATAAAGCCGTCTTTCGCCGGCACAGCCCAGTGTGATCCCAAGAAACTCGAGAAGGTTCGCCTTATGCTCAGGAGAACGCACTATAAACGGGCGCCCTGTTCAAGTAGCAAAAGTTCAAGTTCTTATGCTGCTAGAATTTTCGTTGTTCAAGTCGCTATATTGCTGAAACGACCGGTTTTTTCTTTGTTCTAGTTGCATTCCTACTAGAACGTCCGGGGTTCAAGTCGCTTGTACCCGTTCAAGAGGCCATTCTGCTCGAACAAGGTCGAAATGCTTGAACATACTTGAACGTCCGGTTTTCAAGTAGCTTATGCTGCTTGAACAGCTACTTGAACGGGGCCTTCGTTTATAGTGACGGTAGGGGAAGCGAAAGTCGAAGAGTGGCTCTTCGGGGATGTGCCGCATCCTGTAGAGTTCCACAACCACCGCTCGTTTTACGAGAACGCGGAGTTCGGAATCCAGACGGTGGGCGAAATGTTGGTTAACGGCTCAGTCGAGCTTTGCGCGCCAGGTCAGCGCAAACTGAAGGTAGTTAACCCCCTGGGAGTCGTCAACCTTCCCAAAGGACGCCTAGCGCTAGACGCCGGTTACGTAAACGCCTTCTCGAAGCCGCACCCGTTCAAATACGAGACGCTCCGCGCCATCCTAACCTTTCTGGCTGCCAACGGCTTCTTCTCAACCTGGGACTTCAAGGCGGGCTACTACCACGTGCTTATCCATCCCCGCTTTCGGACTTACTTCGGCTTCAAGATTGGCAAGGCCTACTTCCAGTACAACGCCATGTGCTTCGGGTGGTCCGAAGCCTGCTTCGCCTACACGCTCATCACTCAGGAAGCAGCCAAAGAGCTCCGAGTCAGGGGTGTCCCCGTTTCGAGCTACCTGGACGACGGTCTAACCGCCAATCAGAGCTTTGCTCTGTGCCTGTGGCTTATCGTAGTGATCGTCCGGTTCCTCACCCTTCTCGGGGCGGTCTTTAGCCTGTCCAAGTGCAAGTTCTGGCCGTCCCAAACGGGCGACTGGCTGGGATTCGTGGTCGACACTCAAGCGGAGCAGTTCAAAGTTTCGGAGGCCAAGTTAGCCAAAGTGAAGGCGGTCTTAACCGAGCTCGTCAACGCAACGGAGGTCAGCCCTCGCCTCCTTGCGAAGGTCGCGGGAAAGATCATCGCGATGGGGCCCGCGGTTCTGCCGGCCTCCCTCTTTAGTCGGCCTCTGTTTCAGGCAATGCAAGGACGCATTTCCTGGGATGCGGTTTTTCCTACGCCTGTGGCGGCCAAAACCACCGCCAAGCTCTTCCTGGAGCGTCTCGACGGCTGGAACCGTCGGAAGACGCTGGTTCCCCCGCCGAATCCTGATCGAAGCATCTTCCGATGCATCCGACTTCGGGTTTGGGGGATCCCTTCACCTCGCCGGCAGCCCCCCCTTCCACGTGGCAGGATCTTTGACGGAGGCGGAGGTCAGCCAATCAAGTACGGCGCGCGAGATGATTGGCTTCCTTCGAATCCTTCAGCAGGCCGTGCTCCACCACCGCCTTCTCCTCTCTGGGGCTGCAATTCTGTTGATTGGCAACAATCAAGGCGCGGTGGCGGCCGTCAACAGTATGAGGAGCCCAGCGCCCGACGTCAACGCTGCTCTCCAGGAAATCTTCGCGTTATGTTCTGAAGAAGATTTCGATGTCCTGGCTCAGTGGATACCCCGGCGGGCAGAGCTGGCTGTGGAGGACGCCCTTAGTCGAGTTCCAGACGCTTCGGACTGGGGACTTGCCCCGACTGCCTTGAGAGCCGCCTTCTCGCTCTTTGGCCAGCCAGATGTAGACCTCTTTGCTTCTGACACGTGGCACGTAGCAGAGCGGTTCGTGACCCCGCGCTATATGCCGGGCTGCTGTGCAGTTGACGCCCTCCGAACGGACTGGCGGACTCTCGTGGAGCGAGGCGAGACGGCGTGGATATTCCCGCCGCTGAGAGCACTGCCTGGTGTAATTCAGTCACTCCGTAACTTCAGGACGGATGCGATACTGGTAGTTCCAGAGGCGACCACCACTAATTGGTGGCTGGAATTAATGCACTTAGGCAGCGGCGCGATCATGGCGGGTCCGCTCGAGATCGAGCGGTCCACGGATGCGTGCACCCCAAGCAGGCGGGTGCCTGCTGGAACCGTGAATCCCGCATTGTATAAGCTCAGAGTATTCAAAATAAACTGGAAGTAAGACGTGCAGGTAGCAGGAACGCACGTAAGTGACATGAAAGTGATTGAAAAACTCGAATGTAACACGCAGTTGCAGCATCCTGACAAGAGGACGTTGTAGGTCGAGATTCAGTGACGTAGACGTCTTGAAAGACTTGAGGAGATTGTCATAAGTAATTGTCATCAGAATTGTATGCATAAATAAAAGGCGGCGCGCGCATGAGCACCACCTGTGCAAGCAAAGGCAAAAGTATATGTCACGGCACTCAGTCAATTACGTATGCGTCAGGTTAAATCGTTTGTTGAAAATATGACCACCGTTTGGCAGTCAAGTTGCAGAATCTCTCTGATCGGTACAGAATTCTCTACTTGCGTATAATCGGAAGGCGGCATAACCTTTCCACCGTCCTAACTCCATTAAGTGCTTAACACTGTACTTCAGGTTTACCGCCGCATGCTGAACGGCTGATCGACGGAAAGTATGCACAGTTTCCCCTTCGAACAGGCCGGCTTCCTTGAGTCGCTTCTGCAGTCTCTTCCTCAGAGTGTCGCTGCTCATTGGCTCGTTAACGAAGCCGGTCCGGCTCCTGTTCATGGCCCGGAACAGGAACCCATCCCCTCCAACCGGATGCCCTCCTTCTTCCATACCGAACAGCAGCGCCTCGGCAGCCTCCACAAAGGTTAGCCGGATCTGAGATTCCGGCACCGCCAGCGGAATCCGCGCGCTGGGCTCCTGCCGGACTGTCTTGCTCCAACCCGGGTAAGCCGCCTGCTCTTCCAATTCCACTTGCCGACGCTGCAGCTGTCCGCACTCCTTTCCGCGGGCAAGCGGCTCCCAAAGGTATAACACTGCAGCCTGGTCTGTCAGCATGACGCACCTCTCTAGCCCAGGGGAACTCGCCTGGATCAGTCGCGCAAGGTGCGCCAGCAGCGCGTCCAGCTTCGCCTCTGTAAAGACTTTAGCACGCTGCACCCTCACCCCCTGTTCGTGCAACAGTTTCTCGTAGCCCACGCGGAATGACTTCACCACTTCGGCTTTAGCAGGATTATTCCGCCCTTCGAAACCGAGGAGAGAGTAGGACTTCGATAAGTCCTTTACCACGTGGGTCACAGCAGACGCTGACGGACTGGTCTCCCCCGTCCCCGGCAGCTTGGTCCTACATCCGGCCCTGTGATTGGGAATCCAATCCCCCATAATGAAGGCCCCTACGTCAGCGGCCGTGGCTGTCTCAACCGTGACTCCGAAGGCGTTCCGCGCTAAGAAATCTTGGTATTGCTGGAACGTCCGCTTAAGGCTACTGTTGCTGGCTTCATTAACGCTCTTCTCGGCAATTTTTCCGAAGCCGGCGAGCGCCCCGTCGTAAAACCGTTGTGTCTGCTCCGCGCTCATCTGTCCGCTTGCTTCGCAGGTTCCACCCAAGCTCACCCCACGAATGGCTCGCAGCTGTTCCTCGCATCTCCGTTGGAAGCCCAACCTGCAGAAAGACACCCCACGGTTATCTCCAATAATTGTCGTTTGGGCAAACGATTGTCTTTTTGGGGCGGCGTTTCCGGCACTTCAGAGGCGCTTTGCAGCCGTCCGGGCGCCCCCCAACCGTCCCCGAAGGTTGATATTGAATGGATCTGACAGGCTCTGTCTCTGTGATTGGTTGGAAAAGTGTTCTTATGATTTTAGAAGACGTCTTCTTCAAAGAGAAGAAGACGTTCTGCTAGTTCTTCAAGATTAACACAGAGGAAGCGCCCGTGGCGCCTCCTTACTTAGCTCTACGCTTCTTTCAAAGAAGTTCCGCTTCGACCCAGCCCACCCACCCTGAGTCGAATATCATACACTAACCCCTTACCTGGCTTCTGCCAACCCGCCGGTTTCTGTCAACGCAGACTCCATGCCTCCCGGCGCCTTCTCTGCCGCCGCCTTCACGAAACTGCCCCGAAACTGCCTTCCATTCTGTAATGGACGTCTAACGCCCTGGCGCTTCGCTCGGCATCTCACCGCGCGCGCCCCAACCCCCCCAACCCTGTTTCACCGCGGTCAACGAATCCCGACCGTCCATCCGATCTCCGCAGATGTCGACACCATTCAATATCAACCTTCGGTCCGCGGCGACCTTCTGCGTCACTTTATCCGCAGCGGTCGTTGCAATCTTCCGGACGCTCATACGCTTACCTCCGGTGCCCCTATGCCTTACCCGGCGTTTCCGGCACTTCAGAGGCGCTTTGCAGCCGTCCGGGCGCCCCCCAACACCCCTATCGGAAGGTTGATATTGAATGGATCTGACAACTCTGTCTCTGTGATTAGTTGGAAAAGTGTTCTTATGATTTTAGGGCTCGGACCATGCAACCGGTTGTAACCAATTTCGGTTTTTGATTTGTAACCCTTGCGTGGTGGTTTTTCAGGCCAAATGATTGCAAATGCATGATGCTTTCAATGTCAGCCCCAGGCCATCAAGCGGGAATTTCGCTTGACGACATGCTCAAGCTACCGGTAAGGTAAGCCGACGGCAAAAGTGAAGGGTGAGGGTGGGTACCGGTACGTGAGGGTTGAACTTTGAAGCCTACGGTACGTCGGTTACGGACTCACGCCGACGGTCGTCGGTCGCCCAATGCCGGGTTGGTCGGAGGTCCCCGGCGTAAAGCTTCCGGAAAGCCGGAAGGAGTCAGAATGCTTGAAGGACACGCACCATCACATCATTGAGCACTGCAGTCGGTGCATCGTGGCGCCAGAGCCGGAAAAATGTGAAGAGAGACTGGTTGAATGACTGGCTGCTGTGAATTGGAAGTCCTTTCAAGTTGTGTGCTCAAAATGGTGTGCTGAATGAGGCATTACAGGGTCCGCTCAATTCTTAAAGGGAGGCTGTCCGGCCCCTGTCCGGTCTCTGTTTCCCAGGCTGAACCCAGGCCTGCTTACGCTACCGTAGATCCGTTGAGGAGACTAGTGGCTCTTCAAGATAGCTTCCCTGGTTTCAAGGATTAAATGATGGCGCAAGGCGTCTACCTTGACAGCAGGCCGGGAGCTTGGTGTTCTGGCTGTGCAACTTTCGTATGTCTGATCCTCTTAGCTTCTTTGGGGAGGATGCCGGTCGCTCTTGGGAGTTCCTATCCGTATCTATCCGGCCTCAATAATGTGATTGTCCCAGGACAGCTGACATTGAGCTACTTTGACTACCTTGGGGGATCCCTTAGCAACACACAAGAATGCCTCTGGTCAAATGCCCCCATGTCCAATGGTAGCAGCAATGCCGCCTTGGGGATCCGAGGCTGCCTCAAGTCTACAGACTTTGCGGCCTTGGGAGACAAGTGGAGCTACAACTACAGTTCCTGCGCGTTCCAGTACTGGGGCGCCAGCAACAGAAACCGCCTCTGCTTAGATGCAGCTGAGTTGAACGTGTACGTACCCTGACTCTGGAAAAGCCTTGTATTTCTTTGAGACAGGACGTCAAAGTATGGAGTCAAGGTTGAGCTTTTCTGGCTACTTGCTTTCACACCCCTATCCGTCCTGCTGATGCACGGCCGGCTTAGACCTTGTAGTGTCACAGACCTAATTTGTTCTGCTCTAATGTAAACATATTCTGTAATGCAGTGGCAGATACGAGCTCTGGACGGCAGCTCAAGCTTCAAACAGCCCCCCAGGTAAGAGAAGACAAGTAAGACCTCTTGTTAACCACATGGGGCCCTGTATCTGATTGACTTCAAGTTGGTATGGCTAGACAACCGTTACACTCCAGTGATATATTCCAAGCTGCTTGTTCCTTCTGGTTCCAAATTGTCAACTCGAATCTAGCTAGCTTATTAAAACGGTGAGGGAAGCTTGAGGTCGAATCAACTAGAAGTACACAGCAAAACCAGCTCTGGCGGACAACCACCAGCATGACGCAACTCTATTGTTGCACATATGCAGGTTACAGCTGGTATTCTGGCTATGATCTCAACCCGGATTCTGCAAACCTCGTTCTGCAATTACTGAGTACCTCCTGCACGCTTAACCCGTGTGGCTCTTGCAAAGTCAACCAAACCCTACTTTGTGGAGCAAACAATGGGCTCATTTCCAACAACCCCGCCAACTGCGCCCAGCTCTGTAACTCGCTGTCTGGATGCGGCTGTGCGGGATTTGTTGTGGATCCCCAGTCCGGGTGTTGCTACCTGAAGAACGTATCTCCTTCGACTGCGTTTGTAAAGGCGAGCAAGGGATTCGATGCCTACGTGCGATCCGACGTGTGAGCAGGCCCGGACTTTCCCTGTGTTTCTTTTCAGTTGACTACGGTCATTGTAGGATCGCATCATGAGAGAGGGCTTTGACCTCCCAGCTTTTGTGTGCTTGAAAATCACAACTCGAAAAGAAGCATCAGAGAACGGCGCGCCTTTGCAAACCACTATTTTCTTGTTGAACTCCTTTAGGGCTGTGCCAGTATGTCGACAACTGCCTTTCTTTTACCACTTGTTGCAGAAGGATGAGAGAGCTGAAGTTACCTCAAGAAGCGCAGAATCTTAGGCACAATCCTAAGTCGCTCTCTAAGTAGTGCACAGAGGTGCAGAGGAAACACCAAGTGTTTCCGGCCCAACAACGATTCACACAACCACACATTTGACATTGTCGTTCCTTGTCATCCAGAGTCTCGCAAGCGCGCACGACTTGGTTGAATACAGATTCTACCCTGGTACGAGTTAGCCCCTGCACGGATAAGTCATGCCCTTTCGACAACCCTCCGCCCGTAGATCCACAGCAATGGATCTGGAATGGAACCTCGATAAAGCTCCTGGGATCCGATCTCTGGCTTATGTATAACGCCACCTTCTCGAGCTTCTACATGACAAACGTTCGGGCTGGAGCATCACAGTTGCGTTTTGTCATTCCCCTGGCGGATGGTTCTGGGACGGGTGAGTTTGGCTCTTCCCTACCCCTCTATAATCAGTCTTCTCTTCAAATTCAGGCTTAAGAGCGTCTTCTTCCCTAAGAACCTGAGTCATGTTGAATCCTCCATGGATGAATGGGCCATGAAGACGAAGGTGAATCCTGTGTAAATACCAGTACCAATCTAAGCAAGCTATGAGAAGACGGGCGTCACAATAGTCCTTTGCCTGCTGTGCAGATTTGTATACCCCTCAAGTTGCCCAAAACTATGGGGCAGGAGCGGGCTTCGGTTCTGTGAACCCTCCGTACATGAACGGCTGTGACACTTACGGCTTCAGTTCGGCCACGCCTGCCTCTTGCAGCAGTATCTGCTCCAGCTTACCCTCTTGTTCGCTGTACGTATTTGACCTTGGGTTGCAGGGCCACGTGCCCTGCTGCTTCTTTTTGAACGCAAGCGTGTTAGCGAACCCCCTGGACCCCGCCGTTTACGGGGAAGCCGCGTACTTGAACGGCTCAGGTAACACATGACGATATAACCTGATTGTTTAAACTGCTGTTGAATGCATGTGAACATTAGCGTAGAGAGCTCCACTCAACTATGTGTATTAAGTTGCCATCCAGTTCTTCGAGGTAGGCTCCCCGGCCATCAAGGGCGCGTTAATCCAATGGCAGACATCGGTCTCGTGGAATTAGATGAACCGCTTCAGACCTACCGTGGAACAGTTGCCCGGCACTCGTTATAGCAGTCAACTCAAGGAGCCTGGGGCAAAGACGTACGGCTCTTCTCGTCCTGTTAGAGCATTTCGATCCTGCCGTCACATTCTCGGAAGGCTCGATCGACCCGTTGACTCGCTCTGAAATCTCTGCTGTCTTTTGCTTGCAGTTTACAACAGCCTGTTTCCCACTTCTCCTCCGTCGCCTGTTGCAACTCAACAATCCGGTGAGAGTGTCCATAGCACAATTTTCTTTTCAGTGTTGATGGCAACGGCTTTGGCTGCTGTGTGCCCCCGTGACCACACTTGATGACCCATTTGCTGAACTCAGTCACCAAAGTTCAGTCACCATGCGAAATTAAGCAATCGCAAAAGCTACGCCTTGCATTAGTTAGAATTCCTGTATGAGCAGGCCCGATCTAGGACCGCAAGAAGGTAGCGCTGCGCAATCCTTGCCTTGCTTTTGTGAGCATTGGACAGTCACGGCGCTTTGACGTTTCATGACGTTTCTGCCGCAGGGGGCTCTAATGCAGGCATCATTGCGGGGATCGCAGCTGCAATCAGCATCTTAGCTTTGCTCTTCCTGGGTGCTGGACTCTACTGCCTCTACCGCAAACGAAAGCGCCACCAATTGGCCTTACCTGAGGGCGAACCCAGCAGGCTGCTGCGAGAGCGGTTGCCAGTCATTACGTCCTTGTCGACGCAGCCTAAGTCCGGCGCTCTAGGTAAGCCGCGAGACTCACCAATGGTTGCATACAAACATATGTTACCAAGTTGCCCAAGTCAGTCAGTTGCGAGAGAGACCACGATGCTGCTGCAAGCGAACGTTGAATTCTCAAAGAGGCAACAGAGAGGGCAATATACATTGTGCGGTGTTAGCGAGCTCATTCCGGCAGTTATTGGACAGTACTCCTTTACCTTGAAAAGCGGCTTTTAGTGGTGAACCCAAGAAGGCTGCTGTCGCAGAGCACTTGTTGATGGACAACGTTGAACCCTGGAGCACTATTTGAATCTAGGCTTGCTTGGGGTCTCTTTCGAAGTAGCTAGGAGGTGTCTTGGTTGGTATGCTGCTCTCGACTGGGAGAGCCTTTGATAACGTCAGATAAACCATTCATAAACATGCAGACCAACGAAGATTCGCCTGAAGCTCTTACAAATTTGAGAGGAGCCTCTGCAAGTACCCTCGCAGCTGTGCTCAACAGATATCTGCCCATTTTGGACAATAAAAAAAGTTGATATATGCTTGAATTTCTATGCTAGCTACGACAAGTTGGCATTTCAAAACATCGTCTAGTGCACACTATACCGTCCCGCTTCCGGAACTGCTTTTTAGGGGAGAAAACCCAGCCTTAAACGGCATCAGAAGTGGCACCCGGTCCTCCAAAAAAACATGGCTTTTCAAGACGTGACTTCCTCTGCACGATGGCACCTGAGTTTTGAAGGAAGCTTCCACAAGCTAAGAGCACTGATTTGCGCGAAGTGAGCACCAGTTATCTGCGAGACATAATTATTGAGGAATCTGACCTCAGCTCTAGCTACAGGAAGACAGGCCCAGGTGAGCCAGGCACTCGGCCGCTCCTGGCGCGAGTTCACGCGTGCCGAGCTCGAGGAAGCAACCGGCGGGTTTGCGAAGCAGGCTCTGCTTGGAGAAGGAGCATTCGGACAGGTGTTTCTCGCCGTGTTACCAGACGGGGAAAGGCTGGCGATCAAGCAACTCAAGGCCGGGGGGAAGGTGAGCTCTTTTGGCTCCCCTTTGAACACCTTTTGTCGATCATACCAAGATCCAAGACCGATGATTGGAGAAAGAACATCAGAGTGGGCACTCGTTACTTTTGCACGCTAACTCTAACCCATGGACGACTCGATCCAAAGCGCCAAATCGAGATTCTCTGTCCATAGTGTAAAAAGTATATTGTTTGGCGAAAACGAACCTCGTCAGAGCGAAGGTGCACAGCAAAGGCGATGACATGAGGTCCCGTCATTGATTGAACCGCTCCTACTCTTGCAGGACGTGGACGCGCGCGAGTTTCTGAGCGAGATTAACGCCTTGGGCCGCGTGCGTCACCGCAATCTTGTGTCGCTGCGTGGGTATTGCGTCACAGACGTTGACTGCTCTTTGGTGTTGGACTATGCGGAAAATGGGAATTTGGGATCCGCGCTGAGCAGCCGTGAGTTCTCCGACGACGTTTCTTTTGAAAGAGGGGCCTTGTCCTTTACGATTGACACTTCCTGCCGAGGGTTGAGCCCTTCGAAGTGCTTGTTCTGAAACGAAGTCCAGATCCAAGAGAGAAAGAGACACAAGAACTCTGTTTATCGTGTTGACGTCTCCATCTCCAGCAACAAGAACGTTATGGATCCACTTTGCACATGCTGCTCAAGTGAACGAGGATCGAGGCTCCGGGGTCCGCTTCAGGGAAGCGAAGTCCGTTCTTTCGAAATAGGGCTTTCAAGCTGGTTGTCAATTCCATGCTCGTCAATTGCGTTGGTGACTTACCGGTATAGGACGCAGGCACTCACTTCCAACCGCTATGGCGGTCTCCTGAGCACCCAAAACTGGTGTTTGATGGTCAGCATGCGGATGCTTTTGAGTCGCTCTGGTATGCTCGAGTGAAAGCAAAATAGTGACTGATTGGTCTGATCTGAGAGTCGAGAGTATCTGTCGCTCCCTTCCGCTATCTAGGTGGCCCAAAACTTTCCAACGCTTTCCGTTGCTACCAGGCGAGCAGGCAATAATGTATTGTGAATCCAGCCCCCACTAATGAAGGGTGCGCGTCGATTGAAAATCTACTTGGCCTCCAGTGTTGCCTTTGTAGTACCGCCAAGTAGGAGGTACGACATTTCTGAGGCCGAAATACTGCTTTGATATACACCTTGCTAACCACGTGGAACCATTGGACCGTTTAATTGGCTGAAGAACCTGAAAAGCGCTTTGGCAACTTTTTGGTCAACACGAAGCCAAAAAGCAACCCCGGTTTGCAGGCTCGAAGCTTCCTCTCGACTGGGACACCCGCATGAACATCGCAGTGGGCGCTGCTCGGGGCCTCTCTTACTTGCACAACGACACGGAGCCACGCATCATCCATCGAGACGTCAAGTCCGCCAATATCCTCCTTGATGCAAATATGCAAGCGAAGGTGAGATGCTGCACGCGCGTAGAGTACTTGTGCATAGAGGGAACGACCTCTGCGCACGGAACGAGGTCAGAGGAAAGGCAACGAGTGGAAGTCTTATTATAGTCCGTCTTTGTTGCTATACTACTGCCGGATGAGAATGATGCGCTGATTGTTCCTGCTCTACAAGAGGTGAACAAGGAGTGCGACTTTCTGGTATGTTTGTCTCGTATGGTTCTGCCTGCCTGCTTTGCCTGAGAACCGGCCACTCTTGTCCAGTTGGTCCTACAAACGAATTCAGTCAGGCTAAGAAATGTCAAACAAGCGATGCGTAAGTCGTTCAATCCATGTTTCCATGCTTGATAGACCTTGCAAAGGTGTCAAGGCTCCGATTCTTTGAGCCTTCATGAAGGCTCAGATAAGGAGACCTGCGCATACTTGTACCAAGCATCCTTCTCCGGTGACTCCAAAAGCTTCTGACTTCGTCTGCCGATCCCCGCAGGTTGCTGACTTCGGTTTGGCGAAGCTGGTCGACAGTGACCAGCATGACCAGAACACCATGGTACGGGGCACGTTTGGTTACTTGGCGCCGGAGATGGTTTACACTGGAAAAGTAAGTGAACGAAATGGCACGTGCTTTCATCTCTCTTGGGGTACTTGGCTGTGGGCGGTTAGCGCTGATCTTTGCACGGCTTTCCTTGCTTAGCTTGGCTGCTCTCTAGCAAGTGCAGTGCAGCAGTGTGAAGCTTTTCAGCACTTCTACTCAGATGAGGCATTTCAGAAGCATGTCCGTGGGGTCGTACAAGTGTCTTCGACTTGAACGAAGTGGACAGAACCAAACGGAAAACGGGCTCCTTCATTGAGCCATCTCTCTTACAACGTCTGACTTCTTGTAGGTAACGCCCAAGAGCGACGTGTTCAGTTTCGGCGTGGTGCTCCTAGAGATCGCATCCGGATTCAGGGCAATCGAAGTCGCAGCAGACGGTTCCAAGCAGAATCTCGTTGAAATGGTGAGACAGAAAAGTGGTTCAACCAATTCCAGTAAATGGAGATGGCAAGCTCAACCTGATGTTGAAAGCCACCGTTCTATCGTTTTAGAATGGAGTTCCAAAAAAGAGCGACAAATGTTTTGCTCCAGTTCAGTCGGAGGAGGCGCCCGCAACAAGTCTAGGTTCGCTGTCAAGGAAGTGAAGTAAGAGCAAAGACCAGGAGACTCTCAAGGTCGAAGCTGCAGGGCGCGGCACATGGAGATTCGGCTACAATATCCTTAGCCAATAGAGCCATCATTGCAAGGCCAACAACGACTCGTGCGGAGCACTTTACCTGATCCCTCTTAACTTCTTTTGCCTGCATTCGCTGAAGGCACTCCGAAATCGGCACCAGCTGCTGGTCATGATCGACTCGCGGCTCAATGGGCAGTTCTCACCGGAGGCGGCGACACAGTTTCTCACAATCGCTCTTTCGTGTGTTGCTCGAGACGACGGTGCAAGGCCGAACATGAGTGAAATCCTGTTCCGACTCGAGAGCATCTCTAAGGGCACAGCACTTCCAGCTGATCATCCGCCCCCTCATGAGGACTCCGGGAGTTGGGTAGTCGGGTCAACTATGATGGGGCCAGGGTCCTCGAGTGATGGGCTTTCAAGTCGAAGTCATTCTACGTGGAGTCAGCCAAACACCACCAGCGATTTGGGCCATAGTTTTAATTATCAGATGACTATGATACAAGAAGGCCGTTGAGTCGTGCTTTGCTCGTGAGCTTAGTTTCATCTTTGAATAAGGAACAAGACTCCAAGTATTGTAGGATCGATCAATTGGTGTAGCTAAGTTTCAGATGGTATAGTCCAAACCAAGCTTCTTTCTTGTGTCTACACTTCAAGCTGCATGGTAATTTAGTAATCCTGTCGTGCGCCCTTAGTGTCATCCCGACTTTCAAGTTTGCTTAGTCTTGCCACATGTCACATGCAACTCGCGCGCCGCTGGCGCTTTGCACATGTTAGGCAGGCAAGCTTAGAATTTACGTAAGCCCTTCCATGCTTCCGACGCTCCGGCGTGCGCGTGCCCGGCATCTTGTCATAAGTTCGCTGTAGCAAAATAGCATTGGCCGCCAAAGCATGCCCGCAAACTGCGCAGGCGGCGAAGCCTAATGAAACGTTGGCCAGCGCAGGCTGCCTACACAGGTGCCCGCAGAGCTAGAATTGACACTTGCTGCCAAGCATCCCGGCGAGAGTGGGGTACAATATTCACCAATTGATCATTAGCTAGTGCTGGTTTTCGCACACCGGAACTAAGTGATGATAATGCTCGGTTGCTACGGCAGCGGTTCAAGAAGTTCGTACGGTTGGCACTAAACAGGTAGCGGCTACACGAGGAAAGACGGCCGCCTAAAAGCCCAGCCGCTTCTTAGACGAGCCTTGAAACAGCCCCTTTGTTCATGGCCGAGCTAACTATCGGCTTGGCAACGCAACGCAGCTTTTGAGCGAAGCAAGAACCGTCTTGCGGCCAATACCGCCAAGTTGCTGAATTCAAAGGAGTCAAAATGCCACAATCCTGGCAACAAAGCTTCAAGTGTCGGACCTTTGATGCCTCATTGCGGGTACGGGCTAGCAATTTAGAAGCGACGTTGTCGGAACGTTCTCAATGATCCGTCCCTGTATATCATCGGTACACAGTTTCTAACCCCCTGAAGGGGCCCATGGAATCAGCTATAGAACGTACGGTGGGCCTGAGATGGTGCAAGTTTTACCGGAACAGTACATGAATTATAATTTGACAAATACGAGCAACGCATCAATCGCTCCGAAAAAAGTCGCATGGCGTATCAACTCGCCTGACTGTAACAGGATTCAAGACTACAGGACAACCGGCCATCATGGCATGCAACATCATGGCCGGTTGTCCTGATGATAAAAAGCCATTTTCACGACTCCAACGGATGAGTAGAGCAGCACTGAGATGTTGAGATTATAGGCTGATATCATTGGCTACGCATCATGCACATCCTGCTGCATGCCAGTGCACTGTGCTCCGAATCCTTTTCACTTGCTTGTGTGACCCAGCGAAGCGGTTGGAATGCTTGAAGCCGCACTTCGATATAGAGCAAAAACAAAAGATGATTGGTAACTCTTCAATGTACAAAACGACGTTTGTCCGTCAACCTTCAACACTATCTCCCGCATCCTTCCTCCCAGACAGACAGCAGTTCACCCCAAAAAACCAAACTCGACAATTCTCTTCGACTGAGCGAAACATTTTCACCGTCAACTGTGATTGTTCAGCAGAGTCGCTCGGTACAAGATGCTAAGATAAAAGCCCACGAAGGCGGCAAAAACTATATCGTCAATGAAGCCGACGAGTCCCAGGATACCTGCGGAAGAAGACGAGCAAATGTAAACGGTCAGCCGAAGGGCTTGGCAATAAAGCTGAGCATCTGAGATGCATAAAGCTGGACAACGCTAACATCCTGTGACTGCTGAGGGTATCTGAGGATGTGTTCCAGACTTGACATAGGTGGCCATCAATCTGCAGCAACGGAATTTGGTTACAGCTGCACGTTTTCTTTGGCCTGTAACCAAATCTTGCTCTTGCTTACGAAATGCAATCAGAGTCATCAGAACACCGCCTTCTTCCAAGGAGACTTGCGGCGAGTCTGTTTCAGAAAGGAGCTCGGCCGCAGAGTTGAGGACTAAGAGAGCTGCGCAGACTCGTCCTCCACATCACTTCGGCTCTTAGCAAGCAAGCCGAGTTTGCTTCAGGAGCCTGCCACGGGAGGAACCTCATGCCGCACTCACTCTCGGGTATGATGTCGAACGGCGATACGAGGTAGGTGACAAGAAGAAGAAGCTGCCAGGCAAGAGGGGAACGAATATCAACCTCCTGGGCCAGGGAATCTGCTGCGCTCTATGAATTGCCAAGTAGCATACGAGACTTGGTATGCTTTAGCTGACCCTCTACTTCGCTTAATATTCAATTGTTCTAAGCATGCAAAATATTCTTGATTGGTAAATCTAGATTGTTCACGGAATGGGACTCTACGCCTACTGAACACCGCAGGTGCCTGGAGCCGCTAATCTGGTTTGGAAGAGCAGCGTCACCAGTCGTTGACTCGTTGGCTTCCTGCCACGTTCACAACAAGTGGTCCTACTGATGTGGACGACCTTGGTGCTCGCCAGAATACCGTAGTCCAACGTGATGATTCCGAACGATTTTATTTCGAATTATTTTCCATCAATCCGACCAGGAAAGTAGAAATGTTTATGCTGATTCCGACCAAAATCCGAATGCCCTATGGTCTCACTCAAAATGGGAGTTTTTGGCTGTTTTTGGCATTTTCACGGCTTCCGAGGACCATTTCAGGATTATTTTATCTTTCCGAATTTTCACTTTCCGAATGGGAAATCCGAATTTTTGACTTTCCGAACGCAAATAATTATTTATTTGTTCGGAATCATCACGTTGGACTACGGTACGACAGTTGTAGACACATTCCAAGTCCTCCAGAATCTACTGTCTATGGAAGCGAGAAACGACGATCCGCGACCAGAACATTAAAACACCAGAGCCACATTTCCGACGCCCCAAACGACTCTCTACTGACCAGGCACGCCAAAGAAGCTGCTGCAGTTGCGAATGCCGAATCATCATGAGTACACTGGGAAAGCCAATGACGCTCACGAACACCTTGTGAATCACAAGAAGCAAAAAGCAGGAACAGTACACAAAGGAGCCCCATTTGAAACGCACTTACACTTTTCAATCATCCTAAAGGGTCGTACACACGTGGGGACTCAAGCCGGGTTGGTAAGCGGATTTTGAAACTACCGTTTCTCCGAACTGCAGCCAAACATGGCTTACTTACTCTGAAAAGAGTTTGATTCCGAAAGAGTTTCCTTGAAGCGGATGCGCAGAACGAGAGCCCAGAAGAAAACGCTAAACTTCAATTTGAAGCAACCGGGCACTCACACAGAAGAGGATCCGTATGTTGTGCAGCAGCGCCAGGCTCCGCCCCGGGTCCAGAAGATCTCCGACCATTCGCCGAAGAAGCAGGGGGGCGTCGCGCAGCCTTTGGACGAAGCTCACGGGCACCCCCCCGAAAAGCCGGTTGTACTTGGCGATGTCGGAGGCGATCCGTTCCTGCAGACGGGAAGGGGCAGAAGAGTGAGATAACCGGAGGACAGGTAATGATAATAAAGCAGCACGAAAAGGATCGCAGGATGGAAGCGAGAACTCGGCTGTAGATTGGACGACAGCGACCCTATAGAGAGTAAGTGCAGGGGATGTAGAAATTGGGGGCCTAAGTTCAAGGCTGGCTACAAACAGGTCAGGGAAGGAAGTGAATTCTACCAACTATATGTGCGGCGCACGAGGAGTCGAAGCGAGTGCTTGCACGCTTCATCAGCAAGAGGGCAAAACCACTCTGGTCAGTGTCAGCAGCACCCGATGTGAACCCTTTCCAAGGCGGAAAGTCCACACGGAGCTGCCCTCCTCCATCAACCTTTGACCAACCCTGCATGGCTGACTCGCCCGTGTTGGACGAGTCGGAAGACCATCCCTAATGTTCAGTGGTCCTATTATTAAGGAACTGCCTTACTGCTTGCAGTTGAAACGGATAAACAGAACGATGTGACCGAAATTGGGCACAGCCGGGGTCGCAAAGGGTATACATCAAACGCGGGACGCGGCCTTTCGTCGGATTCCAGGTCACGAAGCGCCCTCCTTACAACGACGTCAGAATACGTGGGCGTTTCGATTCTCGTCAATCCAAGTCGAGCTGGTCGGAAGTCGCTCGTAACGATCGGAAGGACCTTTCAGATTGAGAGGTTCGTCTTTGACAGTCAGAGCGACACACAACATCAGCAGCTTGTCTTCAGACAATCAAACAACATGCAAAAGCGTGAATTCAAGGCTAAACCTTCATAACCCTCCCCTGCTCCAATTGAAGGACCAAGAGTGATCATTGCCACATCATACCTTTTGAGCCTTAGAAGACTCAAAATGCAACACAGAAGCACAAGAAGCAATTGCAACCGGTTTTTGAGAAGCAGGTCTGGAGGTCCAATGCTTACTCTATACTTACGGATCTTTACCCTCCCTTAAGAACTCAATCAAGTCTATTGAAGCTTACATGCGATGGAGAAATATGTTTTTTGCTCTTGCCGTCACACTTTGACACAACAGCAGCAATTCAATCAATCAGGATAGAAAGGGCTAGCGCGCACAGATTTCCACCAAAGAAAGGAGATGAAACTGCTGCCTGTTGTTGCGCATGCTTGAGTGTACTCAACTCAAAGCAACGAGTATCGTCTCTCAGTCCGCACAGTACATAACAGCTGCGAAATGTGGAACCCTGGAAGAATCCAATATGTCCACCTGAAGGGACTGCTCGTGACTCAGCCTCGCTCTCAACAAGTAGACATGAATTACAGTGGGCTGGGATTTGCAAGCCCGACTTGAACCGATTGAAGGAGGTTTTGAAATTCGTCGAACGTGAAGAAGCAGATGGCGGCTTCAGATCTGCAACCTGTAGCGTGCTGACCCCTGTTGAACTTGGGCCAGAAATTGGTCATCCATGCCACGTGCTTTGGAATGAATCTCTGCATTTTGCGTGAAATTGACTTATAACATTATGCGTTCCGAATCGTTTGCTTCTATGCTTGTGCCTGCTTCCACGGGTGACTCTGGCAAATTGCAATTGAGAACGGCCTCAGCTGCGGCTAACGGACCAGTTGACGGACAGCACTGCTGCTCATCACTGCATCCTAAAGCATCTTCCAAAGCAAGCAAACGGGGAGAGATGACGGTCGCAAAAAAGCATCTCATCGAACTCTGATCGACTAACTCTCGACACTGACATTGGCATGAGTCCGCACGAATGACAAGCGCAACCTGCGGTAGTAGCAATTCAGGATTCCGACGGAAGGCGGTTGAGCCTTCAGCTTGACGACCACTGTCCTTTACGAACTCTCAAGATCCTTTGCATGTAAGGCTCAGGTGACGGAAACGATAGTGGGGTTAGCCCCCAAGAGCAGACCATCACGGCCCATAAATACATCTCACTCAACAACAGTGTCCCGTTTTCAAAGCAATGTAAAAAGAACAGGCGCGCATCGCAAACAATTGACCTCTGATTAATCAAGTTGCCGAAAAAGGATGCTAGGCTCAAAGCAGGCAATGAGAGCCGCTGCAGAGTGAGCAGTAACCCACAGTTAGAGCCGTTCACTTTCATGCCGTTCACTTCCATAAAAGTTGAGCGCTGTTTGCGCAACTGGGCAGCTGAGAACAAATTAAAAGTTGACATAACCAGTGCCCGCCGGTCTGAGAGCAGGACTCGAATCAATGCAGCTGGCGATATTACTCGAGCTACACCTGGTGATTCGTGGAACGAAAGGGCCGGCAAGGGTTTATACGAGCATACAGTAAGCATACAGTAAGCATGCTCTGATGATCGGCTTCCGACTAAGTACAGAAAAAGCTTGGACCCGCCACGGGCCAAAACGCGTCCTGTCAGTGCCACATGTCCATGTCACGAGATGGAACTGGCTTCAGGCCAACAGGAACCGATGAGAATGTGTCCTCGTCGCAGAGCGCATCATTGCCTGGTGCAGCAAGTGAGCCAAACTCGTGCCTTTAGTAAAGGGGTGTCCATTGTTGTCACACGGCTGATACAGCTGGCAATGCTCTTTATGATGACCTTCACAAAAACCACTGGCAACTTGAGAAGAGGTACCTAGGGACAACATTGCTGCCGAGCACAAAAGGTAAAGCCAAGATATCCTCGAAGCATCTCGGGAAAGTGCCCGCCCACACTGCTGTTTTCAATAGTGGGCCTCTCAGATTCGCAACATATAGGCCCAACCAGACGACGAAATCTAGCTTGCAGCGTCTTACTTGCGAAACCGACCAATGGTCTGAGCAGTCGCGCTAAGACATTGGTATGAAGATTGAACTTGATTGACATATTCACATCGGAAAAAGTGCAGATTGCACGGCCCTGACAAAAATTGAACTTGAAGCAATCAAACGAGCTGCGTAACATAATGCCCACATTCTCAGGTGGGCCGCAATCATTTTAGAAAGGTGCTTGTTTACCAACGACCGACTCCCAAACTCCAAAGAACCGACGGCTTCAGAGGCCCAAGAAGCTTACTTCTCAAACCTGAGGGTTAACCCTCACTCGAAGCGGGCCTCGTTTCATCAGCATTCATCTGACAAGTCGTTCAATCTGTCCCAGCGCAGAGTCATGCTCAGAAATGACTAAAACATTCACGGATCCATTATTTTTGCTGGAGACGTTCGTTTCCAGCGAGACGGTGATTTATGGAAACACGAAAACCAATGCACTAAAAAGGTTCCTGAGCAACTTGTCATGCAACAGCATCACAGGAGAGGCAGGACCAACAGAGTCTTGGTAAGGGCGTGTACGACACGCGTACGGTATAAATGTTGCTCTTATTTGACTTCCGCAAAATTCTCGAAAGTACAGCACAATTCACTGAATATCGCTTTAAAAGTCACTCCCAACGTTTTCCAGTGGAACTTCCGACTTCAAATCAGTACAGAATCAGTATTGAAACAACGGCAGTAGCCTTGGCAACACTTTCACAGGCGGTGATAGGATGGCGCCAACCAGACGGCTTGAGACAGAAGCAGAATAACCAAACGAAGGGCCGATCTGCGAACTGAAGTGCAGTCACGAAGTAGCTTCAGCACTCATGCCCCTGTGACACATGAGGAAGGTTTTGAGGATCATCCAAGTCAAACAAAAAACAGCAGTACCTGTGCAGCGCCGTCGATTCTCCAGTGTCGGGACAAGAGCAGCAGGTTGATGTTCCGTCGGCAGATTGGACAACGGCACGGGGACAAGGCGGAGCTGTGCTGCCAGGCGCGCAGGATGCAATCCCCTGCAAACACGCAGTTCTCATTTCAGTTGATCTCGTAGAAAACTGCAGAGGATTGAGAAGAGAGCCGTGCATCTCTGCACGTTCCCATACCTCACACATTTGAGCCGTCAGACTTGAAGCGTTGAAACCAGTGGGCTTTATGGGGACGGACTTTGCAGACAGGATGAAAGTAGAAACGAGATGACCTCCGACAGTCTATAATCAGTTTTTGGGTTGGGTTGAGATGCGCGGATTCTGATTAAGCAGGAGCATTGCAGGCCTACGGTGTGGTGACGACGTGAGAGTCTGATGTTCGTAGGTATGCTGCTGCTAACAATTGGCAGATGCACACAGACTCTTTGATAACTTTTCCATGTGGGCAAAGCAGTCCTGTGGGGATGGCTTAAGGACTACAGCACAAACGTAGAAGTCATTGGCTTTCTGTGCCAGCCTTTTCGCTCTGGCTGTGCTTGTTGCCTACAAAGTGGCCAATAAAAAGAGACACAGGTGCATATTAGGCCATATCTTCAAAGCCAATAAGAGAGTATTTTGGACAGAACATACAGGATGTACAAGTGACAGAGAGAAATCAACCCTGCGACGACTTGCGCTCCTTCGACCAGTTTGGGAAAGAGGGAATACTTAAGCCGCTAAATGGAGCAGTCGTCTCACCGCAGAACCAGTGACTGCAGTTTGCTTGGCACGGCATGGTAAACTGGTCGTGGCAGATGCTGCACATCTCGTCAGGGGGGGGTAGATCCGCATCCTGCAGCAACCCCCCCCTCGCGTTGGCCGAGCCTGACCCATGCTCTGAGAGGGGGCTACATGCTCCCTGTCAGAACGCCCCCTCAGACGGAGCCACGCGTTGCGGAAGAAGGCGCGAAGGGAGCGGACGCATCTCTTGAGTAAAGGAAGGCTACCCCTGGAGAATGTATACAAGAAGCACCATGAGCGTTCTGGCTTCCATCAACAGAATGTAAGAAGAGACGTCAAGGGCTTCCGGCCGCTCGTCGGCGGGTCAACTTCTATCAGAATATGTAACAAGGCTTGTCGGACGCAAGCGCGCTGAGAGTCTTTGCAGCCATCGAGAAGCGTACTTCTGAAGATTGACATATCGTCAGGGAGTTATGCACACATAAGCTGAGTGAGCAGTGCATCAAGGAGGTTTTAGGGTGGCACCAGGTAAAAGATCCGCAACCAAAGCGATCGATGTTTGTTCGTATTTCTTCGATCAGTTTCTTTAAGAGCTTCGATCTCGGTCAGAAATCCATCTTCCCTCTCGTCTCATCAAGAAAGACAGGCCGGAAACATTTCCACTCACCTAAGGATGGGCTGACCAACAATGAGAATAGGCCCAAGAGCAAACAGTGCGTAGATTAGCACCTCGTCCCCAATGCCCTTGACGAGCGGCATCACTGTCGCTACTGGTTAACGAACGGGCAGCTAGCGGTCATATTACAGCACCTGTACAAATTGGGGGAAGCTAACGCGGCCTCCTTTATTGCTGCTTGTGAGCCGCTAGCGGTTTGTGAGGGCCTAATACCTTTCCGATTTTATAGTCCTGATCAGCCACGTGCTGTCACCTCTGCTGTGAGTTCAGCTTGAATGTTGTACACCTTTCGCTCCTTTACTTAGATATGGCAGCCTACCATACCCTCAGACCGCAACCCCACTAAGTCTGCGCTTATGGTATCAGCAGCGGCAGCGGCACTCTGATGCCTGCAAACAAAGATACTCATCAATCATGTCAACTGTGCGCAAAGAACCAGTCGGCCGGCTAAACCCTAATGCCACAGACCTGTACAATATGCGGTGTCCTCACAGCACGTGAAATACTGCATGCACGATGAGGGGTGACTCCTCTACCTACAATTGCTAGCTGATACTGACTGGCTCCTTTCTCCTGATCATTTTGACTGCCTTTGGTGGCAAGCGCTTTTGGCTTCAAAGCAAAGGCCATTGTTCGTTGAGAAAATCAATTATGATTTTCTCTGCAAGCTCTCAAGCAAGGCAATGAAGCAACACAAACAAAGAGCAGAGGAAGTAAGCACAATGATCAACACCCCCAAAACCTCGTCTCCCCAAAGAAGCATATGACATTCCCCCAACCCTGATCGCAAGTACAGGCTACAGCCTCCAAGCACCTGATCAACGGCAACCTTGACAAGAAACCTTCAACCAGGCTTCAAACGCTCTGCATTTCGTCGTGTTCTCACTTTGAGTAGTGCCAGAACCAGCAGCACCAGCATGAAGGCTGCTGTGTACATATCCACTTGGAAGACCTGCTGCACAACTTCTTGGGGGCGCGCAGCTTGCCCGTTTTGTCCCCCCTCCCCACGGCCCCTTGGTCCGTCGGCCGAGCTACTCGAGCTGCCAGCACCACCTTTGGGATCCATGGACGCAGCAGGCGAACCACTTGCAATGAAGCGCGCTCGTCACCACATGCAGAGTCAGCGCAGACGGTGACACACACTTTGCTCAGGACTGAGTACTCCTGATCAACAGACGACGGCCGACACCCTGAGCCAGCTTCCCGCGCGCACCTGAGCGCGCGCTTTAAATAGCGTTCCGTAAGCATTCCGCTCATTCCCGCATGATACGGAACAAGCTGTGGCCGGAACGTTTCGAAACCTTCAAGGCAGTCGCAGCGCGGCTGCGCGGCCGCGGGAGTCTGCGCGCCGCCCGGCGCCGGCCATGCAGTGAGTCGATCTGAACTAGCGCTGGCTCGCGCCGCTAAAGCTGTGACGAAGTCAACGACATATGGCTTGATGGCGGCAGGTGAAGCTGAGGTGCGACCTTGAAGATGGATCAGGCTGAGGCGGCGCGTAGCCTGTGCAAGGGGTGAAAAGGGGTGCAGTCTGCACTCTGTGGACCACCATGCCAGATAAATTGCCAGAGGCGCAGGCAATGATGAGAAGCAAGTTGCTGCGACTTCTAACAAGGGACTAGAGGCCTCGTCTTGGTAATCCTTAATGAGGTCCACTCTGTTTCTGATTTTGAAGTTGCTTATGTCCGTCAGAAGTCAGCGCTGCCAACGCATCTGGACATCTGAAGATGTCTCGCCCGGCGGTGGTGCTGCAAGATGTAGCCTCGAAGGAGGAGCACAGGCTCCCCCTGTATTATGTTGAAGAGATGGAGGGTCAAGTGATGGGACACCTTTCTTGGGACTGTGTTCTAAAGGCATTCAAAGCCAGTGAAATTGAGATAGAGGGGAAATGTCTACCCTCAGTTTTCAAGTCGGGAATTAGGGCAGGGTTGACCAGAGATTGGTTCCATTCTGGCACCGTCGTAAAAGTAAACGTTGAGAAGGAGGATGAATGGCCCCAGCTGATTGCATCCGGACTTGATAGCTTCCGGGGACTTCTGAAGCAGGCGCATGTAACGTGCATAGATCCTGAAGTGATGGAAACAATTGCCCGGCATCTTCCTTGGCACATGTTAGTGGCTTACACGCCTGGCCTGGCTCTGGACCTCTACGAGCGAGCACAACTGATTCCGGGCGAGTCAACGCGAACGCACCTGCTAGCACAGCATGGAGTAAGAGTGGGCGGTCCATTCTTCTGGGGGTAAGTTTCGGTCGCTTAAGCAAACCCCTGCGCTCCATAAAAGTTGCAGCAAGCCAGTTCACATAGCAAGGTTAGCAAGAACTGGGAACTCGTTTAGCAACAAGCAACGGGGGCTCCAAGACTTCTTGGGCAAAAAGAAGACAAATCAGTCATGAGACTCGATTCCTACTTTCACCAAGCACCCTTGGATACTCTTGAGCTGTCAACTCATTACAGATTGCTGAGTGGCGTGTGCTGATGTTAGGTTATCTTGGCTGTTCTTCATGGTGCTGGGCCGGTTGAAAGTTGAGCATCCTTCTTTTCAGAGCTCTAGTAAGTACGAGACTTCGAGTCGGATTGTTTTTGCCTAATTGGGTCAACGCTGCCTCGTTGTCTGTTTCGTTCCTGCGCTCTTGTTGTATAGTTGCTTCATAGCTTGTATTTTCCTTGCCGGGGGTGGAATCTTTAAGTCCTTCATCCCTTTTTTGTGTTGACCACGACATCTCCGTAGCTTGAAAGCCTACATTGCTAAGAAACCCGGAACAAACCCGCTCCACGCTTGCCATCTCAAATAAGCAGTTGCGCTGAGCGATTGTCATGGGGACCGGCATGGCTCGAAAGCTATGAGAAAATCGTGACTGGTTCTATGCAAAACATACACTCCTGACCACGGACACCTTTGATGTTGCCTCGATCAGCACGAGAAACTGGCTTTAATTTGTATGTTCAAAGCTGTTTCGAACGCCTTGACTACCTCAAAACATAGCCGTCTGAAGGGCCTCTGGTACTCTGGAGCATTTTGATCAGGCTAACCGGAATCAGCGTGCGCTGCAGAAATTGGAACTGTGCCTACACCGTCGAGGATTGGTCGCCCTCGTTGCTGCAGGGCGTCGATCGCCAAGGCCGGCCGCGCGTCGTAAAGTTCCTGCGCGCGAGCGTGCCAAGCGACGGTTCGGAGCAGCCAGGCGGTTCGGAAGCGCGCGCGTGCCGCGCCCTGCTGCCTGAGGCAAAGTGGGAAGGGATCCCCCTGATCGACGCAGAGGTGCTGGAATTGACACTGCCCGAAATGGACCGGTCAACGGACCGCCCGCCGGGCCGTTACGCAGTTCTTGTGTGTCAGCAGTACTGCGTTTCGGTCGCTTCGATTCTGCAGCTGCCGGAGGTGGCGATCGAGAGAGAAGCTCGGAGTATGATTACGGCTCTTTCTTACATGCACAACAAGGGGTTAGTACATATGGACGTTAAGGTATGCGACTCAGAATCTTTTCTTAAGTTGGTTAATCTTTTAACGTGTACTCAAAACCCTGTTGTCTTTGCTGAATTTTGATCACACATATCCCAGAAATGGCCAATTGGTTGCCTTTGAGTGCGCTACTTCCATATTTTCTTTGCAGGCCAACGCGCCGGGAATTTGTTCGGACTGTTCGGATGTTGGAATACGCTTCAATATTACAAGCAGGGCCAGGCACACTTATGCCCACACTGCTGCTCACTATTCTTGGGTCCTACAGAAGTCACTTGAACGATGACGCGCTTCGAGCTGACTTTAACCCGACATTAGGCCAAGTTGGCGTGATTGACCAAGACGAAAAGAGATGCCGTCCGTGTGCAGAGCGAGAACGTCTTCATCGACGCGGACGGGCGGTGGTTCCTGGGAGACTTCGGGTCCACTGTCCCCGTTGGCGCACCTGTGGTTTCTACCACAAGATGGTTTACTGCGTTTGACTTGTTCGGATCACCCGCGAAGGAAGAGTACGACTGGTACATGTTGGCCGTCATGCTGGCAGTCGAACTAGACAAGGATGATTGGAGGGACCGCCTGATTGTAGGCTCCCATACTCCACCGGCTAAGCTTGTGGCCGCCTTGCAAGTGGCCAAGAGCCCAACTCTCCTCAACCTCATCAAGGAGATCCTTCAACTCGCGGGTGTGTCAAACAGCTGATAAGTTTGCCTTGGAATGAACCTGATTCTTGTTGGATTCTGGTCAGGTAGTCAAGTCATTGTTCCAGCCATATCACATTCCGAGGCACATTCGTCAGACTGGTCAGACGGTATGCCTTTTCGTCCGCCATGGTGTGACGGTTTTCATGATGTCATATCCATGCGATCGCCGATTGACTGAGCCGTTGTTCACGTTTCGACTAGTAAACACATCTTACAAGATGGTCGGGGCATGCGCGGATCCAAGGAAGAACTTACCGGTCGGACTCACTTTTGATCGCATGACAGGGACACTGAGCCCACGCGTCCTGCCGCGCATGAACGATTAATAAAATTCCATTGCTTCAATTATTGAAATGAATTGTTAACATGCGGCCCGGCCCCATATGCAATTCTCGAGCACTGAGACCATGCTGCTGGGACAGAACAAACCTCCCATGCATGTAGTGCAACGAGTGTTCCGCCGGGTCGGGTCAAATAATTTCAAGTTGGTGGATTGTGGGCCGCACGGCGCCATGCCACATGCAGCTCCGGGCCCGGGGCCGCGGCTACATAGAGTCATGTCGCTGTATACATAACTTGTCCGGCCAACGATCATCATGCACACCGTCGCAGTACAGTCACTGAGTCGTTGAAGTTCCATTGGATATCAATATCATGCACAATGCATCTCAGCCAGCTCCACATCCGCCATGTTGCATTGAATGCACATGGCGGCAGTAACCGTACGCGTCCGATCACATCCGACAAATAGACCGTCCATCATTTGGTTGAAGTCACATGTGGCCAGTGGGACACGGTCACAAACGCGTTATTATAACCTCAGTATGTGGTTAGTGACGGTCCGTCCGTTCATCTGAGCCAAATCGAGAGCGCCAGGTCTCACTGAGCGCTTAGAGTTGTTAGGGAAACTCGACCGGAACTCTACCGGACTGCCCGGCTGCTTCAGCCGGCAGAACCTACATCCTGTTGCTGTGCGTATAAACTACATCACTGTCAATCAACTCATTGTACAGCAAAGCACGACAAAATCGACGGAATTGAATTACTCGGAAGTTGGAGTTCATCTGCGCCAGCTGAGCTACAGCGCCGCCGCAGCAGCTTTTCCGCTCCACAAATTCTACGTACCCTCCTTTATAGCCCCCGGGTGCGGATGCTCTTATGTACATTTTGCCGCCCGGAGACTACTTGCGGACGTCAGGCTATGCGTATGCTTATGCTTGCGGACGCTAACGGTCAGTGAGGACCACGCATGGTCCTGGCTTGCGGTGTGGACGTGTCAGAGGGTTTTCCGGCTTTAGGGGTAAGATTCTTGGGTTTTAGGGTTCAGGGCCCCTCCGCTGCTTGAACCCGCGTCAGAAAGAAATAGCACATAAAATAAAGAGGCCAAGAACCCAGACTGGCGGCCGCAATATGGGACTTGAAGCCCCCCTTGAAGATCGAGACGGGTTGCTCGAGACCTCCCCTTCGGTCACCGAGAGTGGGCTGACGGTTGCTGACGTGTTGACGACACGGCTCAAGACGACGGAGCTTAGATTCAGGGCCGTGAGGTTGACGCCTGACGTCAGGTTTGCTGCAAACAGAAAGCCAAAGGTGTCAAATACGTCACCCGAAACTTCCAAAATCTCTGGAACTTTTGGACACCGGAACAGGGCAATTTGGGTGAAACACGACAATGCATCCAGGCCCGGAAAGTTGCTTGCCGTGTCAGCGAGTTAACATTAACCGACCGCGTTCGAGACGGACTAGACTTCCAGGGGCGCTATGTCAGTAAGTTCCGTAGACAGAGAGCCACGTGGCACCCTCATGAAGGGCCGGGAATGTCTTAGCTGCCACCCAAGGTCCATTCGACAAACGAACTCGCTTATTCAAACACAGTTTCGTGACCTATCAGCCATTTTCATGTTGGTAGCTTCGTGGCCTCGACCCAGCCTCGTCTCTTTTCTGATCACTGTAATATTTTCATCATCTTTCTTGGCTTGTCAAAGGAAAGGTTCAAACACAGGGCGTTTTGGCTGCTAGAAGAGCTGATTACCAGACCCAAGTCTAGATTGTTGAATAAAACACTGGTCTTCAACCTTGTTCCATGGCTCGTTACCGACCAAATCTGGCTAAACGACCCGTAGCCTCTTTTGCACCGGCACAAAGCCAGCCCATATTCACCCAAGGTTAAGTACCAAAACCCCTGTTAGAGGAGCTTACCCGTAGCTGCGCTCCCGACGCCCACGTTTGACCCCAACGGGTAACAGACAAACCCGGTACCGTAAAACCCGGGGTTACAGGTGCAGGAAACGCCGACCGGTTGGAGGGCCGGAAGGAGATCCCCGGTCGCATCTCGGGAACACAGCAACGTCGGATCGCAATTTAGGCAGCCTGCAAGAGAGAAGAATCTTGGTTGCTCATTACATTTCAGAAACAACGCAGGATCGCAGTTCAGGCAGCCTGCCACAGGGGGAATACAGATGGATTCTACGTCGAACTAGGACTGGGTTGGGTTAGGTGACTGCACGGAGAACAGGTAGGGTTGGTTTGGGGGTCAAGGATGGTTAGGATTGCAGAGCGTGTTGAGTTTGGTTTGGATTGTCACTTTGTGCGAGCCCAAGGCACTGGTGCAACTCAAGGTAGAATTCATTCAATGCAGGTTCAAGAATGTACAAACGAAAGTTTCGGGTGCTAGTCGATCTAAAGAAGAGACGAAGTACAAACACATGCTTGCATTGAAGTCCCTGTACGCTCAGCGGCTCCATCCATCTGGCGGCAAACGGAAATGCGACCAGGCGCCCATTGGCAACGTTTCTATGTTATGGCCACCTCTGAAAGAGCTTGCGACCGTATTTGGCCACCAAAATGTTACAACCGAAAGTGTCGGCAAAGCCACAGAGGGGGACATGCGTTTATTGAGCTTCGGCTTCTGATTCCGTGAGTGGCAGGCGGCTGATAGGCTGTCTCCAGAACGGAAGAGATGAAAGGAACGTCGATCGGGGAATAAAGTGCCCGACGGCCCTTCATGACAGTCTTCGATGCGACGGCTACAACAAAGATGTTTTCTCAGGCGCGTCAGTCAATCGTGTCGGAGGCGTGTAAGATTCACCCTCCGCTTGTCTGAAGCCGTTCCGCTGCCTCAAAGCCCTATCGCGGCAGAGGGAACGCAACTCTCGGGCTTTCAGTGCTCGCAACATGGCAAAGAAACCCAAGGCCGTCATCTAAGCAGATTCAAAGGAAGGAAGCAGATCGAGGATGCACACAAGAACTCATGGTAATGGGTAACAATAGAAGCTCTGAAGTCATATTCCGCTCACTTCCGATTGCGACGCCTGCTACCGGATCGCCCGCGACGTCGACCTCCAACGGAACTGACGGACAGAAGGCGGTGCCGTCCCCTTCTCCGGTTAGCCCCACAAACACTGCGTTGCCGTAACCCTGAAACGAGGTTAGCAAGCGTTAGCAACGGGGTTAAGCGTTAAAAAAAGGGAATGAAGTACTGAAGGCCGTGCTTTGATACTGCCAGGCCAGCTCCAGAGACACAGTGTTGGCACATGTTGAGAGCACGAAAATAAGAGAAAAGAAACGTGTCAGTCTGGTAACTCAATCCTGGGATAAGACAAGCTGGGCCATCAATTTGGAAACGTATCCGTGAAAACTGTCAATTGAATGTTTTCGGGCGATTACTGTCGAAAGTCATGAAGCGCATGACACAGCTTTTGGATTGGCGTGAATCGGAACGAGTGAAGGGCCTGTGTATCGGTTCGCGACCAACCTTGCTTTGGGCTACTTCTGACCGAAACTGATCGCCGCCGGAACGCCGTACCGATCGCTCCAAAAGTGATGCGTGCAATGTAAAGGTTTGACGACAAGGAGATTCCGAAGAGGCGAGGACCGAAAGAATCCAGACGAGTGACGGCTAGCAGACTTTTACGATAACAAATATGCAATTGTTCGTTGTGGTGTGGCAAACTCGCCTTGCTTTGGGCTGCATTTGACTGGAACTGGTCGCCGCCACAGAACGCCGTGTTCGCTGCGCCGTACGTGAAAACCGCTCCTCCAATTGGGGCGGAGTTGCCAGTAAACCGGTTCCCGGCGAGAAGAGCGCTTCCCTGGATAAAAATTGCGCCGCCGCCGGACTGCACATCATTCCGCAAACCCGTCAGGACATTTCTTGGATATTGGTTTCAGGGTTACGCTTGGCCACACGACAGTCAACGGTCAACGGTGCCTTTACTAGGTCTACATGCTGTCATCAGGCTTATCTGGGCAACCTAATGAAGCGGTTTTCAGAAGTCGCATCTAATCGGAACCGGAAGCTGCAAAGAATATTTTCTTTACGTACTGAAAAGTGACCTTGAAATTGAGTCCCACAGAACACTGATACAGGTCCTGTAAAGTTTGTCATCGAATCTCCGCACCAAGGAGGCAATAAAACAGAGGTTTCTTTTCGCTTTTAAAAAACATCCAGCGCAAAACCTTAAGACTCCCGCAAAAAGGAGACAGCAAGCAATCAGCGCGATGTGACGAGGTCATGACATGTCGGCTACTCTGCTGTCGAAGATGTTGCTATGAAGCACCGTAACATCACCCCAGGGAAGAGCACAGCGCAATGTACACGAATCCTAAATTTGCACTCCAATGAAAGTTTAACCAAAAGAAAAAGGTTGAGGAAGAATCAGGAAGAACGCAGCTGTGTAAGCGGAGTCACTCACTGCGGCACTCCCGTTGAGGAAGCTGTTGCCGGTGATGACACCACTGGCGTTCCCTGCTAGGAACAGAGCGCCTCCTTCCTGCAGGCAAGAGATTTTGGTGTCAAGTTCACCTGCCCAACGACTCAACCGACCTACGTTTTTCTTTCCTGAGACAAGTTCTGGCAAATAACACGCTGCTTGCGCAGTGTTCTTGTATTTGGGCGTACTGCTCCGGATGACTCCCGTACAGAGGTGGTTGTAGAAGTTTCCTGCGCAATCAGAGTAGAGCGATCCGGAAGTTCCCTCATACTGGTTGCTCAAGGACATGCTTCAATTTTTACCAGAAGTCGTGGGTCTTTTCAACCGCTGAAATGCTGGGGCCCTAACGTATGACTGGGTGGCATCGTAGCCCAAATAAAACCTTGTCGAACTCAGATTGCATAACTTCAGGGCTTTGTTTACAGTTACAAAAGTTTCAACCGAAGACGGGCAATCCCGTTTGCCTCGCAATCGCACTTACACAACGTTTTGCTCACACGCTTTGAGGGCGTAGATTATTGTTATGTAGAAACACTCCACTCGTTACTTCCAGTCATGAGAAGTGCGTCTTTGCTGGTTGGGCATTCTCAGACCCACTTCCAGTTTAGCTGGGGTGGGTACAGGCCAATGAGTGTCAAACCGTTAACACACAGGTGCGAAGAAAGAAGCGTGCAACTCACACTATTTGCAGCGCTCCCGACGAACGTGCTGTCGGAAATCAATAAGATTCCCCTGGTATCATCGAAGAAAATGGCGCCCCCTGATCCGCCTGCTGCGGAAGCGAGGAACGAACTCGAAAGGACAGACAGCGTCACGTTGCCGCCGGCCTTGTCAGTGTAAATAGCCCCTGCCACGAGAGGACACGTGTCAATCGCTCACAGGCGGGCCCAACAAGAACTTCAGAGAGCAAAATTGCGACCTAAAGTCCGGGGGTCTCGACGCTGTTCAACTGGATCTGAAACTATGGGGTCCAAGGAAGTTCTCGCCAAAATTACTTGCAGCAGATTGGCCATTATTTACTGTTTCGCTTATAAGTGAGCCGAGCGAGCTGTGCGACCGAAGGTCCGAAAATGTTCGAAGCACTCTGACTCAAACCTGCAAACCTCCGCTGGTTCAGCGGCCATACTCTCAGTCAGCACAAGAAAGTGCGCGCCTTCCTTGAGAACAGATTCAATGTCTGCACACCGTCCTTCAAGGCGAAACTTGAACGCGCCTCGATGGTCCAGAACGACCAGATGCGGACGAAATCAGGACCTTGCCAAGAATGGCCGTTCTTGTACTCGATTGCTTATAACGCCTTCGACGCCTAAGCCGATGGGTGTGAATACGTGAGTCATAGTCCCTTTGAGGAAACCTCCTTCGTGCTTTCATACAGGACGCCAGGGTTTTAATTCCTCGAACATACGTTTTGGTACCGACTTTGCGCTTGCAACGCTGTGAGTATTGCTTCCGGCGTCGAGGGGAATGCTAATGCGGCAGAACAGTTGTATGTTGTTGAGAACACAAATGAGCAGGCCCTCACCCCCGCTGCCATAAGCGGTGTTATTGACGAAGGCGCAGCTCGTGAAATTCACGTGGCCTCGGGTGTAGACCGCTCCTCCATACTGCAATCAAAGAGGAAGACTGGATACGGTCATTTAAAACGTCCCAGACAGAGCAGGGAAAGGAAGAGAGGAGGAGGAACAATGGCAGAAGAGGCCCCCATGTGCGCTGCTTTTCGCGTCTTCCATTGGAAAGCCGTCCAAAGAACGTGTGAAAGAACATTCAGGACCTCTGCGAGTCTTCAAATCTTTCACCTTGTGAAGCAGGCAAGTTCGTTGATTCGTCATTCTCGTAGGAAGAGGCTTTTCGCTATTAGACGTCAACAAGTGAGGAGGCCATGCAAGCTTTTGACGTTGGCCAAACTTCTTCAATCACAGCCTCATACGTGGCATGAGAAAACGGGACCACTTACCTCAGCAACGTTGTTTCTGAAGACGACACGTGTGAAGTCGACGCCCGCATTTACGCCGACTTGGACGGCGCCTCCGTAGTTGGAGGCTCCAGGCTGTACACAAGTGAAGGTTACGACTGAACACTCTGAAAGAAACTAGATCGGACCCGACAAAACATCAGGACTATAAACACACCAACGTCGTTCCAAAAAGTATGAAAAGTGACAGCCTCGGAACCCTGCAAAGCGCACCAAACTTGAGCGAGCACGTTTGTAGACTGGATTCGAAGTCAAACATTGAACATGAGTGACTGCACATGTTATGCGAGCTACAAGAGCTCGCACATAAGATAACCAAAAGAAATATGGTCAAGGAGAAGAGGGGAAGGCCCAAAAAGCAAACAATAGGGCAGCCTGCCAGAGGACTGCAAAAGCCGTCAGTAGGCTGTCCTCCTTCTGGCATCCCGTGGGCCTGTTCAAACTGGCAAGCGAAAAAACCTCGTGAATATCAATCACTTTCTCGCGTCGTAAAATGAACAGCAAGTGACGAAAGCGAGGAACATATGCTCGCCCGAATCTTTGATGGTCAAGACCTTACGTTTGAGTTTTGGAGTTCAAGGTCCCGGAAAGTAACCGGGCCCACCCCATCGGCAACGAAGAAGAGCGGAGACTGCAAAAGAGGCCGGGAGAGCAGAATAAGCACAGAAAAATCTCACAGAGATGAGGTTCTTGTCGAGGGGAAGGCCAGAGAAATTTGAGAGGGTAAGAAAGAAGAGGCCTTCAAGCAAATGCTCTCGACAATTTCCAAGGTCAATTCTTGAATCTCGACTCTTGTATTCAGAAGTAAGCCAAAGACACGGGAAGCCATTATACCGAAACGGAAGCCCGTCAATACTGCACGGTCAGCAGAAAAAAAGCAACCTACCCGGTGCTCACTGTAAGAGGACCGCAAAAACAGGCGGCTCCAGACAGACCAGTAGTATCCATCGAGTCTGGTCAAAGTTGGCAACCTAAGGTTCACTCCCCTCAGTGCAGATCACATTATCTGGACCGCTCGATGATGAGAAGTGGCAATCGACAGCCTGGAATCGACCCCCTTCTAGGCGACCGAGTTTGACAATAAGTGCTGTAGCATCTTCTGAGGGAACAGATTTGAGCAATTGCTGACACCTCGGAAAGGAGAACCTGCCAACTTGGCCTCCACTTAACGACGTACAGACCTGATTCAAGCATGCATATTATGGGTGGAGCAGTTTTGGGGGAAAGAATGTAAGCACGTGCGCAGCGCGTAAACTCTGGTTTCGGCTTTGGCTGTTGTACAAGGGTTCCTTTGGACTGCCCAGTCAACTGGCTAAAAGCAGAATAACAGCTGCCAGTATGCAAAAATACATAAGAGCGATTTGACTATTACTTACGAGCCCATTTAAGAGGGTCAGACTGCCGGTGACCTTGGCCGGGCTATCTGCCGATGCACCTTGCAACGTGACGGGCAAGGTGATGCTCAGGGTACTGTTCACAATGACCTCACTGCAGCGAAGAAAGACAGATACTAATGTTGAGGGGGAGACTACTGCAAACGGGATCTGTTCGATGTAAATTCGGGCTGTCTCCTGGTCGTGCGGTTTGAGAAGCCCGATAGCCCTGTTCATTGGGGCACAATTCTGGCACAATCATAGTCTGGATCAAAGTGCGTTAATACCAGTCACTGCTTTTTGTCAAATACGATGCGAGGACTCGCTCTATTCCACACAAACTTTTGGAATCATTCAATTCCAAGCGACAAACATGTGTAGCTGGCTTGGAGGAACTAGAGTGCCCTTGCTTCAGTCGTTGCAATTTGCTGCTCGATTATCAGCACGTTGCTTCATCGCCAGCAGGGGAGCGCCCTCTCAAGAAAGTCCTCTGGTTGCATCGCCTGCGACAAAGGATGCGTGTCTTCGCCATATGTTGGAATTTCCAGCCTACCTGAGCACTCAGAATCTCAATCCACAAGTATGCCAGCGATGATCGGACTGGCCAACTGCGTTTGTAAGAAAAGCACCAGCAGTGTCTCAAGTCCATAGTGGGGACATGAACAGATTCACAAAAGAGTGAGGTAGCACTTGCCCGCATAAGGTGATGAGATCCCCCCTTCGAGCTGTCCGCAGCGCTCCTTGTAGAGCGGCTGCGTCTCCAAAGCACGCAGTCCCCCCTTGCGCGACCACTGCACCCAAAAAATCCAATGATGAGGTTTCTACATAACACCTATGCCGTTTACACGCTATCTCTCAAATTGTCTTGACGTCTTTTGCAGTTACCTTCTTTGTGCCTTATCTTACGGAGTGAATCTGGCCCTAAGATTTCCTTCGGCACAAAGCTTCCTGAGAAGGAGGAATTTTCTAAAAGTTGTTAAACAGAAACGTCTTTTTAAAAGGTCAAATTCCTGGTTAACCTCGTGTTCCCCATGATGTTGCTGAAAAGCGCCATGTTCTGAATTAAATTGCAAAAAACAAAGCCAAATTGACTGTGAAGAGAGGACTAAGAAGGAATGCTAATGCCCTGAGTGGGTTGACAGCCAAGGGCGTTCCTGTGTTGAGCAGATGGTCAGTGAACGCTGCTACGCAACTTCATATTCTCTAAGAATCCGGATATAAGTCTGCGGCATGGTTTCCCTGAATGGAGAAGCATACTACAGAAAGTACATTCTGTTCACCAATAATTCTGTGGCAGGTGCTAACCAAGCAAGGGTCGAGAATAACAGAAGTTGCTATCGGGTGGTGCTGGGAATAAAGAGGTTTTGTAAGTGAAACTATTGGGAAATATATGGAGAAAGATCGGCTGAACTAAACAAACCGTATTCTAGCGGGGAGACGGCCAACAAATACGATGGCCTGCAAGAAGGCCTGGGCTGATGAAGAAAACTCGGAACAGACGCAACTTTGATCCAAGATACCAGCATGTCAATTATAGTTTCGAGCTTCTAGTCCACCAAGTGAGATGAAAGCGACTGACTATGATACATCTGTTCGGTCTCAGAATGTCTGCAACTGGTTAGCACTTCACAATTGTGCGCATGACAGCCCCAAACTGAGGTGGCATTCTGGTTGCTATCAAGGTGAGGGATGCCTACAACTGGGAGCGTTGTAATCAAACAACAACT
Source organism: Klebsormidium nitens (assembly GCA_000708835.1). Lineage (NCBI taxonomy): Eukaryota > Viridiplantae > Streptophyta > Klebsormidiophyceae > Klebsormidiales > Klebsormidiaceae > Klebsormidium > Klebsormidium nitens. Next base: position 92,430 of record DF237282.1, read on the forward strand.
CCTCTGCAAATCCATTTTGGTGCAGAATAGACACCTTAATTCCGAACCCTGCCACAGACCGCGACTAACCTCCGGTCATGGCAATTTCCATCAGACAATCAACACTTCCGAGGTGGAGAAACAAACAATCGAAGCCGACGCTCTCCAAGAATTGTCCAGGACGTTGTTGCACAATGTGAACATACTAACAAAAACAACAATGTGAAAATGTAAATGAAAGATGGCGGAACGGCCAGGGTAAATTTACCTTTTACTACGTTGCCGCCTGCCCCTAGCATCAGCAAAAACCACACCACCCGAAACCATGTCTCCCGAGGTGGTGTCATGCCAAAATGCTCTGGGGCGCTCCAGCAACTCAGGGACTCCTCCAAAACAAGATTACGCTTGGAGAAACTCGCAAGTGGGAAATTGCCCTGGAGGGCGCTGTAAATGATTGCAGAGCTTTGATCTTTTCTGAGACGATTAGTGTACGCGTTTGTTCCATACAAATGACTTCAAAACGAAAATTGCAAATGCAGCTTAAAGCTGGTATAAGCAGAGCCCAACCCAGGCCCAACCCGCCAGCGGCTAAGGTGGTAAACCTCGAATATAAAATACTTCTGCAGGTTTCTTCAGAGGTTTGCAATGTCCTCAACTTCAACTTCAAGGCGGGCTTGCTGACTTTGTCACTGTCAGCAGCATTGCTGCATTGTTGCAAGCGCCCCCACAACTCACGAGTCACAAGCAGAATTCTGTTCGTTGACAACGAACTTCAGACGCAGTGCATTATTTTGTGATTCTTGAATTTGAAGCTCAGGCGCCTAAAAATCCGGAATGTTGACACTTGGCAATCAGTGGGCCAATCTGTCGGATTGCGAGTCTGTCAGCCGGCCGGCCCCTGGAACGGTCCCCGGGAGTTGGCTTTCTTTGACGGGGCGGGTGACGGTTTTTAGGCCGGAAAATACTTGCTCCGTTGTTGTTTCGCCGCAATTCGGGTGATTAAACCGGCAGAATCGAACCGGGCGGCTTGTCTTTCACCGACTGGGCACCCCCAGTCGAGATTCGAGAAGGGCTGATCAGTTGCAGCCATGACACACAAAATGACACGCATACATGCCATGGACGGGCGCGTAAAGAAGATGTAAGAGCTGCAAAAAGTCAGCACCAGCACGTCTGGCACGATCCACTTCCGACTTGCAGTCCACTGGCAATTGCAGCTCTGGAGCAAGTCTTCTTGGAACGAAAAAGTCAGCTGAGACAGTTTAACTGTAGCCTGCAGATCGCGCTGTGCATATACAGTACAGCATGAGATGTTGCCTTCACGCCTTCGCAGGCGCGAAGCTGCGTGCATGAGTACCGTCCCTGATCACGTCAACACAACATGTATGTTATGAGTCTGGCCCAACACTAACGGCTGCAACGGGTTGTCTCTTCAATTAGCAGGTGGACAGCTGGTAGACTCCGTCCTCACAGCGCTGCAGCTGATCAAGACAGGCGCTATCAGCCACGTAATCTGAAACGGCAAAGATTGCCCAACTTGGAACACCGAGACTGGTCAATGACCCCTTAATGACAGAATTCTAGTACTTGTCTGTTACTGTACGTTGAATGACATCTGTACTACAGCGGGTGGGAGTAGGATCCGGAGACCGTACGTACGTTGTTGAAGCGGATCAGCTGATCAGTCTCCCATCAGTCTCCATGCATCAAGTTTGACAAACGGATCAAGGTCCCAGTAAGGCAGCTGCCGGACTAGTACTTTGAATCGAGCTCAATGCGCCAACTCAGGCTCTGACCTGTAGTACGTCGTCTGCCCAATCAGGTCGTGGTCTCTTCCAATTTGACTTTCTCGAAAGAAGGGTCCAGACGCCAGAGATCAGTACATGTGAGGACGTGTCGACTTCTAAAACCAGGACGATCGAGATCCATGCAATCCTTCCATAAAAGCAGTGACTCCACGTCAGCGATGTTGGATATATGATTGGTAGGTAAGCTGAGCCAACTGGTCGGAAAATGTCATAGCATCAATCTGCTTAGAGTCAACAACACCCAAGGAACAGCTGTTTATTCTTTAAGGACTCGTTGCCAGATATTCCGTACTTACTTCTAGAAGATCGTCTCATTGACTAGACTACGTTTCGAGCTTGTGTTGGCAGCTCCGCTATCAAGGAGCTCTTCAACTGATCATTGACTGCATCTTGCAATGTGGTGGCTTCTGCAGTACGGCTGATTACTGCTGATCATTTGGGGCGCTCCTTCGGAAGCCACAGGACCTGTCCACCTGTCATTCGACTTCCGTGCATCATCTTTGCTACAATCAGTCAGTCAAAGGCGGAGGTACCAGTTAAATCTGCAGTGAGAAACGTGAACCAGTGAATGCTGATTCCATTGCAACATCCTGTAGTCTGAACGCAAGGCATTACGCTGCCAGTCTGCCCGACTTACTCTTTACTAGGAGCTCGAATATGGGGACACAAGCACTCAGAGATCAAAAAGCGGATTTTAACGAGCATTTCGACTTCCTTCAAGCATAATTCTACATCCACAGTTTCTTACCACTCAAAGGAGGGTCTACGGAATATTATCAACTGCTTTCTGCAAGCACTGTACTGAGGAGCTCAAACACGTAGGCAAAACCGAAGCGGTAGGGGAGCCATAGTACCGGGGCTTTCTTGCCCTGTGACGTCAGCTGATGTGGCGGCTCGCACGGCGGCGCCCTCTGTAACCGTCACTTGAAAGTGGTGCTCAAAGAACAGAGCCGTAGGAGGGTCTAGTGTCCACTGCTGAAAGGACCAGTCGCGACAAAGAGGTAAACGAAGCTGAGCAAAGCTGAGCAAACGGCTAGTGGCGCAGGCGCCTGGCATATTATTGCTCACCATCGAGCCGTTCACAAAGCGAGAAGATGGGGGACTCTTGCAGGGTCCGTTTTGGCTTCCGGTTAGAGCTAGAAGGCCCTGTTTCCTTGGACCTCACAGCTTACGTCCCTCGAACTGAGGAGGAGAATGTAGAAGGGGGTTCTATACAAGGCCTGATGAGTCAACCCCATCCACTACCTGTCCAGATCCACCAGAGGTTGCTAAATGAGTCCCCCGCAGATAAACGCTCTGGGCAGGGGGTGTTGCTAACAGAAAGTTTACACCCTCAGAGCAGGGATGCGGAAACCTTTGGACAGGGGGAAACTTTGCCTCGGATTGTTACCCCCCCAGTAAGCAGACTTTTTGAGGCTTCTGGGCAGGTGCAGATATCCCCGGGGGAGGGCATGAGCGACCGGTTGAGGGCGAAACTAGAGGCGGCGATTACAGCGGAAGCGCAAAGGATGGCCGCAGAGGGGGTCGAAAAGTTTGTTTCGGAGATAAGCGAAGGAGAGGGAAGGCTTCAAACGGGAGGGAAGGGTGATCTGAAGCAACAAGGCGAAGGTCTCGAAAAGAACAGGTAAGGTATCCGAAGGGCTCACTTTACAATCAGGCCTTGAAATCAACATGTGCTCTATCTGGGCGTCCCCTTGGATTTTGTCTGTGTCTCTTACTTCAGCAAGTAAGAGACACCTAGTCATCTTTCGACTCCCCGCCGTGTAATTTGCTTAATGCCAGAAGCTGGTCTGAAGCGCGTGGTTCGTAGCGTGCATCTAACGCTGCCACCAGCTTCGAAGCAGGGATCGGGGTCTTAGAATCTCACCCGAGTCGACTTATCAACCTCTTTTCCAATTCTCTAGTTTCCAGCAAGCTTGAAGAGCGTTCGAATTAGGACGAGCATTTTCTTCGAGTACAAGTGGTTTGAAAGTTATAGCCGCCGATCAAGCGATAGCTTGCTCGAGCCTTCCTAATGAAGAAGGGCCTTCGAAAACCTTGAGTTCTTTATGCTGCCTTTCAAACGCCAGCCCTATGCTGCCCACAACACATGGGACACAGCACACGCGTTCCTTTTCATTCCGCTCGACTTCCTCATGCTAAATCACCGCCCGTTTGTGGGCTGAAAGCTTCCGCTCTGATGCCTTGCCACTTCGAATTTGAGAACCTCACGTGATTGGTTACTTTCAGTTGCGATCACTTTGTATCTCGGCATTCAAGAGTCCGTTCCTTGCTGCGCCCACCTTCATTTCGCCTCTCATTCTCTTCCGCTCTTGTCAGGTCTCTAATTCCAACACATCAGTATCCGTTACTTAAAGACCTCAAAACCTCAGTGCATCTTTGGTTAAAAATCCCTCCTTGAATCCATTCCGAATCTCACGCCTTTCTGTTGTCAAGCAGCCGCTAACAAGCAGATACTAGTGCCCCAAAGTTTTTTCCGCCACCTGATCAAACGACGAAGCTATGCCAACATCTCTTAAGATATCCCCGCACTTTACACAAGCTTTTGCTCGCCCGCCAACTCGGACTCTCTCTCTCCTGTTCTGCATAATACGAACAGAGATGCAGGATAAAGACGCTTCGCTCGAGCCATCCACGGAGTCGGCAAAGCTGCTGAGCGCACCGGTGCCGAGAGGGTCAGCTGACGTCGTCAGACGGGTCAGTCTCTTTTGCTGCATTTTTGCTGCATGTGACCTTCCAGTTTTCCGGGTCGATCAAGTAAGAAACGGGTGTACCGAGCTGGCAAAGCCTTGCTCGGCGACAAACACAAAGGGTTGCGCAGCTCAAAATGATGCTCGCCACGCCTTGGGCAAGGGAGGCTGTATCAGAGCAAAGGTCTCGAATTAGACGCAACGAACTTTCCAAGAAATCACTCGCCAATGCGCAGTGCTGCTTCGGACTGCCGCAACTTACGCTCAAAGTTCGTTTGGCCCCTCAACGAAAAGCTTGACGGATTTGCAGCACGGTCAGGCTCTTGCGGCAGTCCTGAATGCTTTGGCCGACCCACAACATAGCGAAACATTTCTTACTTTATACAAGATTTCGATTTCCAGGTCGCTCGCGAGGGATCCCTCGGGGTGGGCTTCCGACCCACCGACCCGGAGTTACTGAGCCTTCTGCAGAAGCGGGTTGAGGAAGGAACCGGGCACGCAAACGTCACGGAACTGCCCGGGGGGCCGGGGGCCCTCGATCCCGAGATACTGTTCAACGCTTCCGACGGTAAGGCTGAAAATTGCAGTCACGAGGAGCGTTGGATACCTTTTTCAAAGCTTGGGCAGTTAATCAGTTTCGGACGCCTGAGACAATCTCAAACTCTCCCGATGAAAAAGCTTGGGCCGTTGGACCTATTCGTCTCGGAGGATAAGAAGGGCCAGATTCTTTCCTTCTGCAGCCAGTCAAGATTGGCCTTGAGTGAGGCGGCCGATTTGCATGACGACATGCGCAGTGCTCCTACTATTAGCTTCCAATCTTAATATCCACGACCGGCTTTCTCATCCCACTCAACGGACCATTCAACGAACGTTCAAAACAATCGTCTTCCTTACTTCACCTCAGCCGCCGCGCCTCTCGATCTGGTTTCTCATGCATATGTTTCTGGTTTTGATCACGTGTAAAGAATGCTGACCCCATGAGTAACCACTAAACGGTCGCCTTACCAACGTTTCTCCACAAACCTTCCACTCTCGAGCCTTTTCATAAGCCAATGGATTCCTTGTCTCACAATATACCAATTAGAACACCCATACAGGGAACCAAGTAATTCAGCAGTGGGTTCGATCCGTTCACGTTGCGTCATACGAAGCCCTTTTCCGGAGTCCGCTCGTTTTTAAGCGGAGCTTTACCCCGAGACTTCCCTTAGTTTCCGCTGATTCCTGTCCCTATCTCGTACCAGCAACCCCAGAAGCGCCCCCAACCCGCGAAAGCGCGCGCTTCTTTTTCTGCACGCGCGCCCGCGCTCGCAACGGCCAGTGGTCCCGGAAGACGGCCTCCGGTTGGTGGGACCAGGAGCGTAACCCGACCAGTTTTGCTCCGGGGGAGTACACAGCTAACCGGCCGCAGATGGTGATCTTTAACCACAAAACGGCGGGGCCGGGAAAAGCTACCGGGCTCAAGTGGCAGATGCATGAGTACCAGGTGCGTCAGCTTGGATACAAAATTGTCTACGTCGTATAATATAACTTCGTCGCTTTATCAATTGAGGCCTCTTTGAGTAGAAGTCGGTAAGCTCAAGCAAGGATTTGTTTAGGTCTAATTGTACGATGTGATGTTCAACAGCCGACCATTTCCTTCGGACGCCGTTCCCTTTTGACGTTGGCTCTTTCAGGAGCCCATCAGCAGAGACGTGAACCGCAGAACAATTGAGTGTAATGGTTTAAAACAGGGTTTTCAACGTCACATTGGTGTCAACGCGAAATTAGAGGAAGACACTGCCCGACCTGTCTTCATTATCCAGAGTCGTTCTGAGTATGTATTCGCAAGCAGATTCTAAATTCCTCGACCTACTTCTAACAGAAAGACAAAGCCTCGTTTAATTTGGTTCCGACATAGCACTCTGATCACTAGGTGCATGTCGCCCCTATCCTTTGCAGTGAAAGACAAGTCTTAAGACGGCCTGAGCACCTTTCGCTGTTCTGCCAAAGCGTTTTAACGGAAGTTCCTGTTCAGCCAGAAATTGTCTATCAACGAAACTGGTCTTAAACATATCTGCAAAGCTTCGAAAGATCTCGCGGTCAGCGTTTGGATAGCTTGTATGATTCTCAATTGGAGCGTCCCCAGCTAAGTGTCACCTGGTTTGGAGATGGAAGGCGATTACTAAGGCCCAAACACTTTTCATGAGCGAGGCCTTCACTCACTATCGTAGAACCGTTCATGCAGAGTCGAGGCCGTATCTTTGACCACTTCGCCGTTCTTGAATTGCGGCGCTCTCACTGCGCGCGCGATGTCTGCAGATTTCTCGAGACGAGCCGCTGGTCTTGTGCAAGGTCATGCAAGTCGCGGAGCAGCCCCGGCGGAAGCCCGTGAAGAGGCAGCGGAGTCCGGCGGAGCAGGCGGAATCCGGCGTGCCAGACAAACCGCTCGGAAGTCGAATCCGCCCTAGACGCCCGGAAAGCGCTTCAGCGGAATCACCTTGGCCGGAAGCCGCTCAGGGAACGCGGCTCGAAGGTCTTTTGGACGATGTTTTGAGAGGCAGGAGACCGGTCGTAGTCTCGAGCGGAACTGAACGGAATGCAACGGAACGGGGTCCTGCGGAAAGTCTAGGGGAGCTACCTGACATCCTACTGGGGCAGCCTTTGGACGCGCCAACAAACCTTTCCGCTCAGGCCGCCGGAATCCGTCCATTGGGCCCGGAACTCCCTACAGTACAGCCCTTATCAGGCGCGACTGCAGAGTCAGAAATTGCGGCGGCAATTGCGCCAGGAACGGTTCTGCTGACGTTTCCGGAGCCAGTTAATGACGTCAGCAACGAGGATCGGATGACGTGGCAGAACAGGGAAGACGCGTTGCGACTCGTGCAGCGCGCGTTGAGCGAAGCCGAGGGGGCGTCTCCGGACAAGATGGCAGCGGTTCCGCCGGAACAACAAGCCTTCCGGAAAGGGGCTTGATGCCGGACTAGATGCTCGCACGCGCAGATTGAGAGGCGCCCTTCAGATTCTGCCTTGCAGAAGATAGCAGTTAGCTTCAACGAAAGTAGACAGCGTGCTTGCTGATATCCGAGATGGTAAGGATTCGTTGGAAAATGTAACTCTGATGTCGGTTACGATAAGCTAGCAGTCCTGATCAACGGCTGACAGATGCACGCTGATGGTTCAATCATTTGCTAGCAGGCCGGGGAGCTATATATCTCTCATCTCACTCTCATGAAGTACATTTTATTGATTTCGAGAGGGCACCCTTGATCAACTCTCGGGGCGGCAACTAGGGTGCTAAACCGGACCCATGTTTTTGAGAAGAAACCGTAGTTTTTCTGTTTATCCAGAAAATTTTGGATATATTCATTCAAGTAATTTTCGACAAGAGCGCTTCAAGAGCATACCAAATAAATGGTTGGAACCAGATGTTGCTAAGAGCAGAGAGACGGTATGCTTCATTGCTAAAGTCCAGGCGGGTGGAATTCAAAATCTCATCATTGCTAAGAGCCCAATACCATAAATATAAGGGGTCTTGTTTCTGTTGTTTTATGCGCCGTGATTAATGCGTGATGCCTTTTGAAGCGCGATACGAGAAGTGCGCATCAACGGGATGGCATTGAAGTTTGGCACAGCATCATGGATATATGGTCGACTCGATCCAGGTCCCACACAGGCTAGCTCCAGCCGTCGATCAGCTGGTTGTGAATAAGGAGACGTGCATGTGAACTTCAACTAGCGATAAAGCATCTCGGCGTTTTGATTCTAGTTACCAAGCACCTTCGAAGCACTTGATCTAAGGACTTCTAAGTTGTGAGAAGCATATGTTTCATACGCCGATGGGTTGTTGAAGGCGTCGAGTGAAGCACCAAAAATCTTCACAACCTGCGAAAATGACTACTAAGGAAGACCCAATGCTAGAACTGAGAAATTGACCGTCGTACCGACCGTCGATATATCAGACCACGATCGACGGCGAAAGCACCCGCCACAGCTCAGGCTTTCATCCGTCCGATGAGAAACGTAGCCGTCAATCGAAACCTGAGCCGTTGGATTCTGGGAGAAGAGCATCATGCAGCAAAATTGTGACTGGCAGATCTGCTGCATTGCATGGGCTGTGCCCGGCAACAAGTACA